>JAAIIK010000079.1:753353-778458 GCA_014706435.1 Silurus glanis
CTATGGCCTTTTTTTTGGGCATCATATCATTCAACATAGTAGCTCAAGACAAACTAAATGAAACCCCAAAGCAGGGTTTGAATCCTTGACCTCGCCGCCGCGAGATCGCACAAGCACCAAACCCGTCGAGCTACCCGGGAAGGGTTTGAGCGATGGCTTTTTTTTTGGGCATCATATCATTCAACTTAGTAGCTCAACGCAACACTAAACAAAACAAGCAAAAACCCAAAGCAGGGTTGGAACTCTCGACCTCGCTTTCACGAGATCGCGCAAGCACCAACCCGTCGAGTCATCTGGGAAGGGCCTGAGCGATGACCCTTATTTTGGGCATCATATCATTCAACATAGTAGCTCAACACAGCACTAAACAAAACAAACAAACCACTTGCATTGGTGTGAATTTGAAAATGACAATTAAAATATAGATGACTACGATATAGATGAATATCATTAATTATTAATAATAACATATAATTAAAGGTAAATTGAGCAAATTTGTTATTTCGACTTGTATCAAACTGGTAGCCCTTCACGTTAATCGGTACCCAAGAAGTAGCTCTCAGTTTTAAAAGGTTGTTGATCCCTGATTTAGAGCAACCGAGCCACACAAGCCGGACACTGGGTAGAAAAAAAATGAACCAGGGACCCTAGGGCTACCCGACATGTCACTCGTAATACAGATCCACATATATTTAAAAGGTATACGTTCATTTCTGACACAGTTAGCCAGGGAACAAAAGAATTGTATGCAAACAGCCAGCAGTGTCATGTTGATTTACCGATTTAATCATTTTTACAAGAGCTTTATATTCATCATACATGCTGGATATGTATTCGCAATATAAGGGAATATTTCCTGCGGGACCCCGGCACCGCAGTTTTATATCATTCCGTGCACCTGCCTAATATCAGGCGTCGTCAAATCCGGCGAGTTCGAGCTGCGTCCCGATGGGCGATAGAAAAGCCACCGATGTAATGAGAAATACAGAGCGATATACACGGGACAGGAATACGTTTCTGTATACATAAGAATAACGTTTGCATGACATTTTGTAGTGAAAACAGAGCGCGCCCCCTAATATTCCTATCCAGCTTTAATTCTCGTGTTAAACCGCGTTTTATGAGCGACAGGGGTCCCGAAAAGATCAGGGAGTGTCTCCGAACCCGGTATCGATTGACGCAGCACCGGCGTGATAATCCATCAATCGCGGCAGTCGGCTGGGACCTACATGCCAATGCCTACTTCACTCTTAACACCACTTCCTGCAACAGTTTTTTTTTTATTCAAGCGTGGATTCAGTTCCTTTCCAAATTTAAGCATCCAGGCATTCCTGATGTTTAGCAGCCCTTTGAACCCACAGAGTGAAGGGAAAAGACAGATCCCCATGAGGGTATGAGGATGAATATTAGAACACTGAGAGGAAGATATCAGGCCAGACCTTGATTACGAGTCTGGCCCTCGTTACCCTTACAGAATAAAAAGAGGGCTGTTAAGGTAGATGATTAGTCCGAGACACAAGTGGCACAAGGCTGGCCTATATATGTGTTTTTTTTTTTTTCTTTTTTTTACACTCACACTGTACTTTTAGTATCAGTGTCAAGAGGAGGAGACATGGCAAACAGTGCTAAAACATTACTTCAGACACGAGTCAGACTTTGCAGCTCGCTTTTCTTTTTAACGACTTTGAGTATGCTTTATGTACTGAAGACTCCAAGAGTTTGGAGACAGATTAAAACACTTTGTTCCTGCCCTATGTTTGTGCAGCATACACTGAATAATTTTCCTTGTTTGGTTTTTCGAGCACCTGAGTAAGATTTTACAAGATGGCTCTTAACCAAAAAATATTCACCTTTTGCACATGTGACTTGAGGAAATGTACTCTCAAGGACCTGGTTATTTGGTCATTGATGGTGGTGTCTGTCTGTCTGTCTGTCTGTCTGTCTGTGTTGTGAGCTCCGGTTTTTGCGAGTGTAGGGCGGAGCATACACTGCTACGTTTGATAATTTTGTTGTATGCTATCGGCATCGTGAGATCGAAAAATCGTAAGACGGACCATCGTAGCTCGGGGACCATCTGTATATGCAATCATCCTACAGCCAATCATTTGCCACCAGTGCAATTTATTCAGATGCCGGGGAAGAGATTCATCTTAAACCATCGATTGTTGGTGGTGGCAAATGATTGGCTGTAGGATGATTGCATATACAGATGGTCCCCGAGCTACGATGGTTTGTGGACCAAATTGGCAAGTTGATGGAAGGAAAATGTGGACTTTTTCATTGTCAGTCAGTTCTCCTATTATTTTTGTGACTTATGTTAAATTGATCTTTGTGGATGCACAGGACAAGTTAGAAAAATGGTGTCCAAGTATTGATGGACTAAGAAGCAGATTCAGAATGCATGAGATTTTTCCCCTCAAGGTGAAACCCCACCCATCATGCAGCGATCATGTGACAGATACCAACATGATTGCATCTTCTGAGCCAGAGACATTTCTTTTAAACTGCTTCTTATTGAACACCAGGGAAAATTTAATAAAATTGCTATCTGCCCACTTCTGCATACCTTAGCTTATAGACTCCTACGATTGGCTAATTGATTGACAGGAAAATGGCACTCTTCCCTCCATGAGAGAATGGGTCATTTCAGGGAAACTTGCGAGTCAGAGGTGAACGACCAGACTGGTTCATGTTTTAAAGAAGGTAATAGTAGAGCAACAATATTAGACAATAATAGACAATAACAATAATAGAGCAACTCTTTACACTCCTGTGAGCCGAGAACAAGAATTTTAGGATACACAAACTGAGAAAACGTGGTGGATGAGAATGAAGAACAGAACCAGGTCAATCGAGGACTGTGAACTTTCAATGAATAATCATTTCACTTTATAAACAAAGTGCTTAGCTAGCCGGTTACATCACATCCATGACATAACTGCTTTTGCACTACAGACGCAACCCACGACCGTACAGCCGCACTCCAATTAGCAATGTACAGATGGCGATTTGTTTGTGCCCGAATCTTGACTGTATTGTGTGTTTGGTTCTGTTGCATTTATAGAACAATAGGCATTATAGCCTAAAGGCCAATTCACACTGGAGGCTTTTCAGGGTTTTTTTTTTCCTTTCTGCCTTTGTATTATTAATCATTGTTATTTCTTTCTTTATTGTACTCACCCACGTAACTGAGGCATAACGTTAACCAAAATCAAACCTTTTCCCTTTTCTATTTAACTGTCACTGTCCTATTATTTGATGTAGCATTTTTGTATTGGGAAATACAAATCGATATGAAACACACTATACGGACTAAAGTCCACATTTAGTTCCCATTTGCCATTTTAATGAAATCCAGTCTACTGTGAAGAAGTTTCACTAGAATTTGGAGGAGAGCTTTGAGCTTATACAACCACAAGGGTGTTAGTAAAGTCAGGTGCTGATGTAGGACGAAGTGAGGACCATGGGGTGCAATCAGCGTCCACATTCATCACAATAGATTTGATGTCAGACCTCTTGAGCAGGCCACTGAGGATCTTCAACCCCAGCCCAGGTAACCCATATCTTTATAAAGCTGGCTTTGTGCACGGGAACATTGTCATGCTGGAATAGGTTTGGGTCTCCTAGTTCAACTGAAGGTAAAATTCTATAGAAAGTTATGGACATTCTATAGAATTGTGTGCCTCCAACTTTGTGCTAGAAGAGAAATCATATATGGCCAAAAAACTTTTTTTTTTTTTGTTTATTCATCTTTCAATGACTTTCGGCTCTGACCTCAACCTTCTTGAACATCTGTGGGATGAATTGGAATGCTGATTGCACCCCAGGCCTCCTCACTTTCTTCTTCATCAGTACCTGAAGTTACAGTTGTACAGAATGAGCGCGAATCTCCACATAATCTGGTGGAACATCTTCCCAGAAGAATGGAGGTTATTATAACAGCAAATAGGGACTAAATAGCACATACGAATCTTACGCTCGGGTGTTTGTCCATCTAGTGTATATGAATGTGTCTGTGAACTAGTGAAAGGCAACTCGTCAGTTCATCCAATTGTGACCTCATGTTCGGTGGAGAAATTCAATGTCTTGAAAAATAAAGAAAGAAAATTGAAAAAGAAGCTCCAGAATGCATTCAACTAGGTATTGTAAAAAAAAAAAAATTATAAATAATGGGAAAAGTAGCTAAAAGTAACAAAAGAAAAAAGTTTCTGTAGTAAAAAATTATTTCTACTGAAATGAATTCCAAATTATGTCTATTGAAAAATTATAAAAAGTGAACTAATTTTATTCATTCCAGTAATTCCATTACAGTCCCACATCATGAAGTCCCACTATGATGCTGCCGAACGCATCAATTCGCCGCGAAGTCCCGCCTTTTGTTTGCGAGTTTGCAGATCACGTGACCTTCTGCCCGTTTCTTGCTGTATTTAACGATTACCGCCTTCTTCTACAGGTTTGTCCACTTCAATTACTTTAATTGAGCACCCGAACTCGCTCCTGCGTTCTTCTGTGTGCACCTTGCGATGCCCAACATCTTTTGTATCCTCTCGGTCGCAATAGTCACTTCGGGTTATGTCTTTGTTCAAACAGTGTCAGGTTGCGTGACCTTTCTGTTCAAACTCTTCCAGAAGTCTTGCACGGTCTTCTTAAAATCAGATGACGGAGAAGGCCTTCTTTCTTTCGGTTCTTAACAAGCTTTATTTTCTAGAGTGCATGAGCAATTGACAGATGCAAGGTACAAAAAAGTTTCTTGCAACATCATTAATACCTTTTGCCGGATACAATTTAGACATTAAACCACTATAAGTAATTCATGAACTACACTCAGCTACCATTACTAAAGGCACCAATATACAACGGCTTGCACAAGTACTCAAACCCCCTTTAATTTCTTTGAATTATCAATACATCTTTCTGTCAAAGTGCATCCACAGAGCATGGTACTACCCCCACCACCACATTTCACAATAGAGATGGTGATTATTTTGGCCATGGCCTTTGTTGGGCCTTCTTAGTTTTGTTAGGTTTGTTTCTAGCCACCCTCTCATGCAGGTATCCAGAACTTAAAAAATGTTTGCCTGGTCCACTTTTAGACGCTGTAATTAGCTACTCAGTGTGGGTCCTCTCTTTAGTCTCTGGCTTGATTTTTTTTTAGTTTTTGCTAGTTTTCTCCTATTTGTCTGGTGTGATACAGCATCAAATTGCGCATAATATCCATCTTAGATCTCCAGTCATTTATTTTTTGTACTTCGGTAGAATTTAATATAGTCCCGTTCGAATTAGCATCATAGAATAGAAAAAATTACGATTTTGATTTTTTTTTTCTTTCTTTTGCATTTTTATTTGCTTTTAGTATTCGTTTTAAGGCCAACCCTGGGAACACTGGGTATGAGGTGGGATGAATGGGATTCAAGTGCTTCAAAGAGCACCATGTAGATGTTCACACACTCATTCACACCTGAGGCAAACAATCTTACTTTTCCACCCACTGGCACGTTTTTAGGAGGAAACCGGAGAACCTGGAAAAAAAACCCCACTTGGACAGAGAGAGAATATAAACAAAGACGACATACAAACAGTAATCTGAGCTCAGGATCGAACTTCAAAACCTGCAGCTTGGAGGTGGGAACATCAAATTGCAACTAAAGTGTAAATAAAGCCTGAATTGGGATGCTGGACTTTTCCAGCCTTATCTGGTTCTTCTTCAAACTTCAAAGTTGGAAGTACACAATTTCCATTTACTCGAACTTGTAGACCAAAACCTGGTCCAGCATGATAATACACAAATCCAGGCCAATGAAGATGTGCTTAACATGGGTTGGGTGATGTGGAAGATCTTGAGTGGCCGTCTATAGAGCTCTGAACCCAACCTTATTGGAATGAATTGGAACGCTGACTGTACCCCAGGCCTCCTCACTCCGTACTACACCGATATCTGATGTTACTAACACCCTTGTGGCCGAATTAATCCACAAATCTCCACAAGCCCCCTCTAAAATCTAGTGGAACATTTTCGGAAGAGTGGAGGTTATTATAAGAGCAAATGGGGACTAAATGTGGAATGGGATGTTTACATTCATCTTATGGTCAGATGTCCACAAACTATTGGCCCTATAGTGTATCTGCGAATAATGGACTCATGTTATAAAATGTAAGTAAAAGTGACTGAAAACTGAACAGGAAGGACAAAAGGAAGCCCAAGATTCAACAAGTCAATCATTCTAAAAGGGTGGGTGGGATGAAGGGGCCCTCAGTTGTTGAGTGAAGGGGGTTGTTGGGGGATTTGGGTGCATGTCTTGCTTTTACTCCACCAACAGGCTGCGCGTGTCTGCTATTATTCCCAAACACAATGTGCATGAACACATGACTTCCTTTCTGTCCTTGGCTTGGGGCCTTCACCATACCGTTGAGTCACCGTTAAGCGGAAAGGGGGGAGGTGTGTGTGTGTGTGTG
This sequence comes from Silurus glanis, assembly GCA_014706435.1. Taxonomy (NCBI): domain Eukaryota; kingdom Metazoa; phylum Chordata; class Actinopteri; order Siluriformes; family Siluridae; genus Silurus; species Silurus glanis. The sequence continues at coordinate 759,807 of JAAIIK010000079.1, forward strand.
TTTTGGGAAGGGCTGAGCTGTGTGTGTGTGTGTGTGTGTGTGTGTGTGTGTGTGTGTGTGTGTGTTAGTGTGTGTTAGGGGGGGTTGGTTTACATTTTCACCTTTGTGTGCACCAGCTGCTTGATTCAAAAATTCAAATGTAGCAACTTTCTGACCAATCACAGCCCTCGCCTCTGAACCATAACAACCATGTTTGTAAAAGTGGCATTTTTTGAACGTTCAAAACATTTGCTTTGACACTCGTGACATTTAATATCGAGTGAGCGGTTTATTGGCAGATACGCTTAAAAAAAAAAGATAAGAAAAAAAAAAAAAAAAGAAAAGCGACGAAAGAAATGGAAAGCAATAAAGACAGTTTTTTTTTTTTTCGGTGCTTATGGAAGTTTATATACGTATAAAACCCAAATATTCATTTGTGGCACAAATATTAAAAGTCTCACCAATCTTTCTTCTCTTCATTTACTTTCTAATTTGTTAATTGTTTTAAAAAAAAAAAGAGAGGAAAAAAAAAAGCATTTTTACTTTACAGCTTTTTTTTTTTTTTTACAGCTGCCTATATTATATGTGAAGGTTCAAAATAATATGTATAATTATAATTAAAAAAAATTATAATATATATATAATAAAAATATATAATGAAATATAATTATTAATGATAATGAATTAAATTATGTGATGTATATTAAATTAATCATTTAAAAAAAAAAAAAAAAAAAAATTACATATACAAGGTGGACATCATGTTAAAAACACAGTTAAAAACACACAATTTGCCTTCATTTCAAATACATTTTGCGTGTTTTATTGTGTTCATTGTGTTTGTTGCTATTAGTGATTGCATTCATTCTCACTGTACGAGACTCCTGTCTCTGTTATACTGCGTTTCTGTGTAATATTGATGGTTTCCAGAGCCGCGGTGTCTAAATGATGGGTATTAAGAGGTGGATTGTTTCAGGTAGGACACCACTAAAGGCCTGGGTATGAAATGTATGAATCCCTGATTTTATACTTATATACGTGTCTAATGAAGTACAGAACATTGTTATTCTTAAGTAGCTGTTGTGTAATGCGAAATATATAACTGTCGATATATCCGTTAATTAGGCCAGACAAGCCATCTTCCTCTAACTAACTACAAAAACTTGGTCCTACAGTATGTCTCTCTCCTCCTCTTAACCATCGAGTAAGAATTCTGATGTTTTTTTTTTTTTTTTTTTTCTCCGACTCGTCCTTACTTCTCCGGTTATTAGACTGCTGAACTACTCTATCTTGTTAAATTAACTCCGGGTGGAAGGCGTAGACGTGATTGATCAGGCGTATCGGCACGAGTAAAGTGCAGACCGGGCCTGAAATAAATATCACACACACACACACACACACACACACACACACAAAAATAATAACCCACAAGTCGTCTCTCCGAGTCGCTAATGAAAGCCGGCGTGACATTTTCAAGTCAAATATTAGATTTAGTGGGAAGAAGAAATCTTTTTTTTTTTTTTTTTTTTTTTTTTCGACACCGCAACGCTTTGCCGCTTTCTAAAAAAAAAAAATAATAATCAGAACGCGATCGAAATATCGAGAGATTTCGAGAAGATAGACGTGGAATGATATGGGGCAAAAGTGTAAAAAAAAAAAAATTAAAATAAAATAAATAAATAAATCAGAAAAAAAAGGACAAATACACGGTTAGAAATGTGAACATCCATTTGTTTTTGGTTTCGTTGACAAAACCTGAAAAATGAGTGTAAACGTCTAAAACCTTTTATTCAGCATTTGCATACACGTTATGGACAAAAGTATTGGGACACTATACTATGATTTTTCCAGCCATATTTGCTTCTGACATTTATGGCATTTGGTAGACGCCCTTATACAGACTGACTTAAATTTATGTCATTTATACAACTGAGCAGCTAGAAGGTTGAGGGGCCTCGCTCAGGGGCCGAAGAGCGGCAGCTCGGTGCGGCTGGGATTTGAACTCACGACCTTCGGAGCAAACGTCCAACACCTTAACCACTAAGCTGTTCTCACAAAGTTGGAAAAACAATTGTCTAGGATGCACATTTTCAGCCTCATGAAGATTATATGGTTCCGAGTGGAAGATCTCCTGCGATAGCGCTCTGACCTCAATCCTCTCGGGATGAACTGCACCCCCGGACCTCCTCACCTCCTCCTACATCAGTACCTGATCTCCACAAACATTAGTGGAACATCTTCTCAGAAGAATCTTACGTCTACAAACTTGCGTCCGTATAGTGTAAATCCACACTCGGGATTTGAATAGAGGTTGCCAAATATTGAAAGATGCAACACTCGCGACTCCTACGAGATGGCCCAGCGTCGTTCAAAATCTATTGGCTGTTTACGTTTAAAAAAAAAAAACACCCTCCTCATCCTTTCGTTTTTTTGGAGTGCTGTTGAAAAAGGTTTGACGAAAGAACGACAACGGCAGGATAAGCGCAGAAAGGGGAGGTCTGTCTAGTGTATGGTGGCCATCTGTAATCATGAGGCAAAAAAAGCATGCAGAGGTTAAAGAATAGTTTTTAAGAGATTTGTGTGTGTGTGTGTGTGTGTGTGTGTGTGTGTGTGTGTGTGTGTTTGGAAAGTGGGTAGTTGGGCTTAAGAAGTAGAGGGTAGTTGTGTGTGAATGTGTGCGTGTTTGTACTCGAGGACCCATGGGATTCTAACGGCTCGCACACTCGAGTTAACCCCTATTCATTAACCCCTACAGACGGCCCCTCAAGGAAACAGTGAGGAGGCAGCTGCTGCCGTTGCTGCTTCGCCTCGTGTAATTAAACCCGACTGAGCTCCTGTAGTCGGTTAGAGAGTGAAAAGTGGCTCCTCGGGCTTCGAGCCACGGGACTAGGAAATAGAAGCACTTTTGTGAAGTTAAGCGTTTTTCTTTATTTATTCCCCCCTCCCTTTCCTTCCCTCCCTCTTTTTCTGAAAACTGAATTTTTTGACTGGTGCACTATTTAAAAAAATAAATGAAAAAAATTGGACAAAAGTATCGGGACAACAGACTTTGCCATATGTGCTTCTTCTTTAAGCTGTTAGGGATCTTCTTCTTCACACAGCTGTTTAGGATGTCGGCCTTCTCACCTCACCCTACATCAGTACCCGAGTTTACTGATGCCCTTGTGATCAGAAATGTTTCGAAAAATTGATGTCAGCTAAAAAGTCGTCTGACTGTCTGTCTATTGTATGGACTTTAAAATGTAAACATTTATTCATTTATTTGTGTGTGTGTTTATTTATTTAATACATCACTATCTCTTTTATGTCTGTCTGTCTGTCTGTCTGTCTGTCTGTCTGTCTGTCTATTGTATGGACTTTAAAATATAAACATTTATTCATTTATTGGTGTGTTTGTATATTTAATACATTACTATCTATTTTGTCTGTCTGTCTGTCTGTCTGTCTGTCTGTCTGTCTGTCTACTTTTTAAAAGGCTTTTTTCTTAGCTTACTTCATTTGCATTTTATTTTTTTGCTTAAAAAATGAAATAATTAAAGGGGGAAAAAAAAAACCAGTATCTAAAATAAAGAAAAATGTAAAGGAACCAAAAATGTGGCAGGCTTTTGCTCCATCAATTTAATAATAAAAGCAAATTTTAAAATGAAAACAAGCTTTAAAAAAAGAAGAGCAAACTAAAACAATTTGAACTTTATCCCTATTTCCAAAAAAAAAAAAAAAAAAAAAAAAAAAAAAAAAAAAAAAAAAAAAAAAGAAAAGAAAGAAATTGAGTTCTAAATCTTTGCGTGCAAAGTGTTGTGTAGGCAGTTTTAGTTTGAGAATACTGTTTTTTTTTCCAACGCCCAAAGGTCATCTTCAAAGGTCGAAAGTGATCCAGAATAACAGACTAGATTAGAATCTTCTCATTGGAGTAGACCTTTCACTTATCTGGAAAATCTAGGGGGAAAAAATATATAAAGGTTTCTCAGTGTTTCAGGAAACACACCCCACACACACACACACACACACACACACACACACACACACACACACCGGCGTGTGAAAAGCGTAAATCGTGTTGGAAAAAAAATGGTTAGAAGACCACAAGGTTGACAAGAGAAACAAGTGAACACTTTCAGCCGTCATGTTTTGAGACTCTTAAATACTATTTGTTTATGTTTGTGTACATGCAGGTGTATAAATGTGTGTAAAGGGTGTGTGTGTGGGTTTGTGTGTGGGGAGAACCAGTTGGCAGATGCAGAGTCAGTGATGATGCCGACACATCTCTAAGGACTGTGTGTGTGTGTGTGTGTGTGTGTGTGTGTGTGTGTGAGACAGAGAGAGCAGTTTGTTGTTTGTTGTTAGTCACACTGTCATTTCAGTGGGTCAGACAGGGACGAATCCCACTCGCTGACCTGAGCTTTACCTGCTGTGTGTACAATAAATACGCTTAGTGTGCAGGAGCGACTTGGCAAAGCAAACAAAGAGAAACAGCGATGTTCGCTTCAGCCTGAAGGAAGCTCATGGAGATGAATGGGTTCGAGTGTATGTGTGTGTGAGTGAGTAAATCTGAAAGCCAGATACAGAGATAGACAGAGAGAGAGAGAGAGAGAGAGAGAGAGAGAGAGAGAGAGAGAGAGAGGAAGATGGAGAGATGGACACAGAGAGAAGCAGACAATGCTAAATGGATAGACAGACAGAAAGACAGTGACAATGAAAGGAAAACAGACAGATAGACAATAGAAATAGAGATGGACAGAAAAAGAAAGAGATGGACAGAAAGGAAACATGAAATAGATAGAGAGAAATAGAGAGACAGACAGATTTTAGAAAAAAGAAAAAAGAGGCAGACAGCCAGACAGACAAGAAAGAAAAACAGAGAAAGAAATAGAGAAAGACAGACAGACAGACAGACAGACAGACGAGAGAGAGAGAGAGAGAGAGAGAGAGAGAGAGAGAGAGAGAGAGAGAGAGAGAGAGAGAGTGCAGTGTTTTCCATTATATGAACATCATGGCTACCGGGTGCCAAAACTAAAATGCGAAACACTCAAGAATCTAATTATTTTGAGCATCATAATTGATTTTTGTCAACCTCGTCCACAAACTGGAGTGTTCCAATGACACACACACACACACACACACACACACACACACACACACACACACACACACACACACACACACACGTATATACACATGAGGTTATTATAAGAGCAAATAGGAACTTAATATGGATTTTCTAGTCCACTTATTTACAAGGGGTGCCAATATTTCTGCACAGGTGCTTGTATATAGAAATAGCTATAGAATATATATTCTATCAAATATACTATAGTGATTATCATACTTTATTATTATTATTATTATTATTATTATTATTATTATTATTATTATTGTTGTTGTTGTTATTGTTAATAATAATAATAATAATGTATTTTTTTTATTAGTCAATAGTCAGGACCACTCATTTAATTGGTCGATTGGTGGGCCAATATTTTTGCACGAGCATGCTGGTATTATTATTATTATTATTATTATTATTATTATTATTATTATTATTATATGGATTATTACAAGAATTATTATAAAATAATATAATGATACTATTATAGGGCCTGTATGAACTTTTGCCCATATTGTCTATATACTTTTCATTTTCTCTCTCATTTAATGAGATCTTGGTGATGAGGACAACCCAAAAAAAAAAATAATGCAATTAAGATGTTATGCACATGGTCAGCTGTCCACAAACTTATAGTCCATGTGCACTTGCATCCTTTTGTTCGGTATTATACGAGGGTGATAGACGCACATTCCCGAGACGTTGTGCAGACACCGGAAAAAGGTTAGCATGCCCTGGCAGAGCGCTACAACCCTTTAATTATTATACTATTAGCGAAGCAGAACATTCGAAGCACAAATCCTGAAGCCAAAGTAGTTTCAGAGCTTTTATAAGAAGGCAGCAAACATTTTTTTCCAGGCTCCTTTGAGGCTTTCGAGCGACTGCACCGACGAAAGGATGAAGCCTGGTTGAACTTTTGAAATGTCATTTCCTGCAAAAAAAAAAAAAAAAAAAAAGAGGGGGGGGAAAAAGTGTTCTAAACAATGCATTCTGATATTTATAGTTCTTTAACCGAGTTCAGAGAAAGTCGAGACGAGTCCTGAATACATCACAGCACTTAGAGTCCTCTCTGATCTCAGGTGGGTAAAGGATGAATAAACAAGGTGGAGAACCTGGCAACCGCGTCTCATCTCGCATACAATCGAGTGGAGTCTGATTCGAACGTAGATTGTTTAACGATCCTGCTCCAGAAAAAAAGAAAAGAAAAGCTTGATGTATTCCTGTATTTGAAACCTTTTTTTTTTAAAAACCAAAAAAAAAAAAAAAAAAAATTGAATAATGACATTTGGATTTGACATTTTGCTCTCTGGCTTTAACGTTTCATTCACGTGGAGATCCTGATAACTTCTTTTATCACCAAACCAAAAGTTTGTGGACACCTGACTGGTTTCTTTTTTTTTTACGTTCCTACATTTAGTCCCCATTTGCACTTATAAAAAAAAAAAATTATAAAAAAAAAAAATGACGATGTTTCAGATTTTAAAGTTGTGCTTGCGCAACTAGGAGACCCAAACCTCTTCCAGCACACGTACAAAGCCAACTCCATGAAGATATGCTTTACATGGGTTGGAGTGGAAGATCTGCTGCTGTAGAGCTTTTGAACCCATCGACCTGAATCACTGCGTGCACCTCCAGACCTCCTCGTCTCACCTACAGTACCTGACTATACCAACCGGCTGAATCTCAACAAGCGCTCTCGAAAATCTAGTGGAACATCTTTCCAGAACAATTGGAGGTTATTGAAACAGGAAATGTGGAATGGGATGTTCAAAAGAAGCACATGTGGCTCTTATAATCATATATATTTTTTTCGAACGAAAGACAAACACACACACACGCATTATAATAACGTCGCCGTCAGAGCCTGACGTGGATGACGCATGGTGTTTTGCTCCGCTTTCAAGTCGAACGAGAGGGAAAGAGAGGAAGACGGAGCGAGAACTGCATAAAGACGTCTCCATTTATAGGAACCATGGGGGAACCATTTCAAATGAGCACATTGTAGGTCAATCACAACGTGCTCGGTTTTAAAGCTCCACCATTGTTCCATTTGCACCATTTTTTTTTTTTTGGTCTCTTCCAAATGCTTTAACTAGCAATGATAGGACTATAATAGCTGTAGTGTTTCCCAGGCAACTAAGGATGGTAAGATTCACCGTCGCAAATATGATGCATCATAAAAACATTTTTTTTAACATATTTGCATGATTAAAAAGCTATTTATATATATAGAATTATTACTAGATGCGCTTGATTTTATTTAGAACGCAACTCATATTTTATATGCCGGTCCGTTTCTCGAGCGCGTTCTCTCAGCACCGTGAATACGGCGTATCGCAACACTACCGCGTCCTGAGACTCGCATAGAATGCAGATTAACATGGCAGAGGTAGAGCTGCATCTTCCTGGAAACAGTGCAGGAAAAGAACGTCTAGTTTTCTTTCTTTTCTTTTTTTTTTTTTTTTTTTTTTTTTTTTGTGCTACATAAAATCGAACTATTTGTACCATTTTGAAAAGTATTTTTCAGATCAAACCGGAAAAAAATACACACACGCTTAAATACATGCCGTCCGCCAACTCCATCAACGCTGAATTAACGTGAGGGCCGGATAGAAATATGGCGTTCACGTTATGCTGTTCGAAACATGGCTAGAGAACGTGAAGAAACGACGGCAGCAGATACATCAGCCTTTTACACCGATGATTTTGATTTTTTTTTAATTTGAAAGAGTGCTTTTGCAACCAGCGGGCTCATATCTCCAGGTGAGACCTTCAAAGGATGTGTTAAATGCCTGATGATTTGAGGCAAATTGCCCCGGCAGGTAGAGATCGGTTCATCCGGTTTTGGCACAGTCGTAATAACCACATTAATTAGTTGTGTGTTCATGACGGTGTTCGAAGCTGTCACACATACTAGTATGGGGCTGATTGAAGGATTGCTAACGCTTTCGCTTCAGTTTATCTCCGGGGTAAGACTAGCGTTAAACAAGTCCGTGAATAGAATTCGAAATAAATACGATTTTGATGCGATTATACACTATTTGGACTAAAGTATCGGGACAGATGACTTTCGATTTTCCCTTCGCTTGAACTTGGAGACCAAAACCTGTTCCAGCATCACAATGCTCCCGTACACAAAGCCAGCTCCATGAAGATATACTTTACATTGTTTGGAAGATGTCGAAGAGCTTGAGTTGGCCGGCTTTTGGGAACCTTTCGGGATGAATTGGAACTCTGACTGCACCACAGGCCTCCTCAATTCATCCTGCATCAGTACCCTTGTGGCTGAACGAGCACACGTCTACTACACAATGTCTGGTGGAACATTTTCCCAAAACAGAGTTTCTTCGAACAGCAAATGGGGGGGCTCAATGGGTAATGAGATGTTTAAAAATGTCCAGGTGTCCACAAACTTTTGCCTCATAGAGTGGACAGGAAGATAAAGCTTGAAACTGTCTCCCACTCTTTGTTCTCTGGATCTTCAGTGGAACATATGGACATCTATCTCTCTCTTATCGGCCTGATCGCTCCGATACGCGTTCGTCTTTCTTAGCCCATCCGGCTGCGCCGTGAAAGTTGCTTATGCGCGAACAATCAATTTGCGATAAAAAAAAAGAAACAGCGTCTACAGAACACCGGCCACCGTGACCGCTTGGGATGCGTGGCCCTGGTGGCGTGAACAATTAGTTTGTTGAAATACACGCGGCTGCCGATCCATCTGGCTTCCTGTCACTCGACAAACTTTCAGTTTGAAAGGATATCGAGCGCAGAAAAACAGGCACGATGAACGCGACTAGCAAAAACCAACTATAGCATACGGTATATTCGCATACTATTATTATTATTACTCCATTCTGATTCCTTCTTCCTTTGCAGCTTACAAAATACGACCCGCAATTTCCTTCCATCGAGGCCAAAAACATTTTCCAGGATCGATTGTTGTTGGTAGCAAAAACATTATAATCGTAGCAAAACTAGCCTATCCAACTACACTTCGCTAGCTCGCTCTAACGACCTAAAGCGCCATGTAATAGACTGGGTGGTAAAACAGGTGACGAAAGGTGACGGATCTAATATCGGAGCGCTAGTTTCTCATTCATGCTTCACTACTACTGGAAACTCCGTCTGCCCAGAAGACCTGGGAAATATTCGCTAATTAAGTTCATTTGCTAGGAAAACAAACTCGGGACAGATGGCGCCGCTACAAAGCGTTCATCGATCTTGAGTCCCGTTCGCGGCTGGCACTCGGGCCGGAGGTGCATTCAGAACGCTTGCTTGCCCTCAAGCAGATTTCTGTTTGGTGACTGGGATGGGAGGGAAAAAAACCCCCCAAAAAACTGGAAGACTGGAGAACCCTAAATTACATGGGTCAATTCATGGATGAATTCTTTCCATAACAATTCAGGGGCCACCAGTTCATGGACAGTTCTTTGTCAGCTCAAGGTTTTTAGAGACTTTGCCCAGTTTTTAAATAAAGAACAGTTCAATTTCAAGAGCAGCCATTAAATCTGGTGCCAGGTAATATTGAAAAAGGGTTTATAGAGTGAAAAACTAAACCTGTTTTATATTCGCCCAAATATCAGCAGTTTATTGTGTGGATTTTTGAGTTCATCTTTTTTTCACATTAAAAAAAAAAAAAAAAAGGTTTGGGGCAAAAACTTTATTTCTCCCAATTCCGACTTTATTTCTTTCAATTCCGACTGTTTTTCTCGCAATTCTGACTTTTTTTGTCAATTCCAACTTTATTTCTCGTAATTCTGACTTAATATTTCGCAATTCTGGCCATTTTCTCGCAACTCTGACTTTTTCTCCTCACAATTCTGACTTCATTTAAGTCAATTCCGACTACATTTTTTTGCAATTCTGTCTTTTTTGCCAATTCCGACTTTATTTCTTTCAATTCCGACTATATTTCTCTCAATTCCGACTATATTTCTCTCAATTCCGACTGTTTTTCTCACAATTCCGACTTTATTTCTCCTAATTCTCTCTTTTTTCCTTACAATTCTGACGTTATTTCTCTCAATTCCGACTTTCTTTTAATTCCGACTTTATATCTTGCAATTCTGATGTTATTTCTCACAATTCTGACTTTATTCCTCTCAATTCCGACTTTATTTCTCTCAATTGTGTTTTTTTCTTTGGCAATTCCGACTTTATAGCTCGTAATTCTGACGCTATATCTCGCAATTATCACAATTTTCTCACAATTCTGAATTTTTTTGCCAATTCCGACTTTATTTCTCTCCAATTCTGACTTTTGTTTAGCCAATCGGCAGCGTCCCCCCTCTGTGGTGCCATAAAGCTTTACACATTGAAAATGAAATCATCTACAATCAATAGATTGATCTGTGAAACAATGGATCAAATCATTGAGGACTAACATAGGCATTGTTTCCCAAACTGCTCTGTCCCATACCTGGACAAAGCAGACATAGCTGTTGAAGGGTTGAATTCCCTAGACGTGGTGTCGGCCATAACGTTCGAACACAAGTTGCTCCATGAAGAACCTTAGTGATCCCTGATCAGGAAATGTTGACGAGAGTAAATATTTTCGGTCTCGTCAGCTGTTCCTGCTGTTGTTAAATATCAGCACGGCCTTTCTAGACCCAGCACTGAAATGCATGAACAGCTTTTATTTGGCATCCACTTTTGCCAGACTTTAACCTTGAGCTGTCAAATAATGGATTCAATGACTACGATGCAAAAATCTGCAGATCTGTTAGATTTAGAGAAGTATAATTGTAGAACAAAATGGAAAATAAAATGTAATAAAGAAAGTGAAAGGTGGTGGGGGGTTGTTTGTGTGTGGGGGGGCACTTAATTCAGCTCTATGGCTGTATGTTTGACCAACAGTGATTGGGAGAGCAGCATCAGGAGCAATGCATTCATCTCGCTTTTATGTACTACATTCGTTTTAGCGAAATAACATGATTTAGGAACATCTGCCGGTAATCTAATCTAGTAATGCATCTCTCCTGGGATTGCTGTCCTTGCTCTTTCCCCCTGATGACTACACCCTTGAAACACACACACACACTTTCTACGAAATGAAATTTCTTGTTTTTGCATAGCAACGCAATAAATATCCCAACAAAAAAGTATTGAGGTTTATCTTATATACAGATGATGAAAATGTCTTTTCATGCGCGTTCCTTTTGTTTCTATGCGACAAGCTCGTTCATTTAACGCTATGAAGATTTCAAACAAATATATAAATGCGCATTATTTTCATTGGAACAATACTTCCTTAGCATGAATACCAGTTTTACACACACTCAGCATCTGGACATTTTGTTTCTCTAAACATTCAGCTGAAAGACTTTGGCCGTGCCTCTTGGGAAAACTTGCCAAAGATGTTCTTCACTAGTTATAGTTATATCCTTTACGATCCAGTTCATCCCAGAGCGGTTCAATAGGATTTAGGTGTGGCGACTGGGCAGGCCATTCCATGATGGAGAACTCTCCAGACGACTGCTCTTTAAATAACGCCTGGCTCATTGTCTTATCTTATGGTTCGAATGAGTCGCAGTCCACATGGAGTTGTACGGTGCGAGTTGAAGTATGGAATGGTAGCCATGTTGTTTTAGGAGTCCTTCCACTTTTCAGAACAAGTCCCCAAACCTTCCTTGCTCCAGTCATTCACCGTCCAATTCTTCCTTTTATTTGGTTTGTTGCATAGAAATAAATGGAAAATTTCTCATAAACTTTTAAGAACTTTTGACACTCACTGTATACATCCATATTTGAGTTCAGGATATAATTATCGGCTTAGTGTGTAGATAAACAACACAATACACTACATTAGAACTACTATGTAGAAATGTATGGGTTAGAATCTACCAAACATGCTCCAAAGAAGGACCAGTGGCAAGATCTTGAACGCCCAAGGGTCAATGGTGAGGGCTAGGTTGTCTGGTCCGATCTTACAGCAGAGCTCCTGAAGCATAAATTGCTCAAAAAGTTTACTGAACTCACGACCTTCCAATCAAAAGTCTTGTTTCGGTCTTATTTGCCCTCTTTGAGAGGTTGCCTCAACACCTTTCTGCATCTCTAACTCGTTCGATGCCGACGCTAGACAAGGTGTTAAAGTCTCCTAAAGGCCAGACAAAGTTTGTCTGCAAATCTTTCATTCGAGTTCTCAGTTCAATTTCCAGAAAAGTTGCACAGTGCCATAATGATTTTCAAGCCAGTTCTTTGCGTCACTTCAGACCAAAACGTTGGACACCTTGCCCCGAGCTGACACGTCTGCTAAAGGTGGTTATATCACAACGTTAGCTTAATAATGGACTGCAAATGTGGAAACAACAAAACATCGTCTGACCTTAGAAGTCGTGAACCATGCGACAACTTTACAGCATGATGAAACTTGCTTAGGCGTCCTCCTATGCCATTTTGTTTGCGTTCCTTCCATGCAAAATGTTTAATAGAACAAATATAGCTACTGTATGCTAATTCCAGGAAAGAGAAAGCTAGCATATGCCTGATCATTTAGAAAGAAGGGAGTGGTTTTGACAGCCAGTCAGGTGAAACCCCAAGTCAAATTATACCCAGTTCTGCCTTGAGTGTATTTAAAAAAAATTAAAAAAAATAAAAAAATCAGTACAATAAAAAATATATAGACAATCCCGGCAACTTCTTAGGCCAAACGGTGATATTAAATTCTCCTCAGAAACGTCTGCGATTTCAATATTGCAACACGAGCTTCAGTTCAAAAGAATATTATGTCTCATTTTAGATAGAACGAAGTCCACTTTCAATCAATTTGACAAATATAATATTCCTAACAAGTCTAACCCAGGTGAAATGTCTTTACTTAAAGGTTTCTCTTTGAGATCTGAGGAAATGTAATTAGCATTCATTCGTGCGATTCGTTTAGGTATCGGCTTTGTCACAGATTTTCCTGGAAAAGTCTTTAGGGGAAGCAGAACAAGACCTAGAAAAAAAAAAAAAAGTGGGATTTCTTTTTTTTTTTTTTTTTTTGAGATTAAAGGCGAAAAAAAGACTTAGCATGAAGAGGATATGAGCTCAACAATGCTTGATAACAGAGACCAACACCTGGGAAAAATTAGGTGATGAAATTTGGTGAAATCTTTTCTCCAAATACTCCCCCCCTCAAAATTCTGATTTCTTCACAAACGAATAAGACATGGCCAATTACTGGATCAGAGGTTGACAACTTGCTAACATTATTGGCGAATATTTTGTATAATTAAATGCTATCCATATCTCTATTACAGGACCGTATAGAATACTTGGTGTAATTCTAAATGTCATTTTGTCCATTTACATTTATGGCATTTTGGCAGATGCCATTTTTCTGTCTCCTTCATTCAACTGATAAATAGTTGTGGTTGTATCCTCAAGGGCTCAGCAGTTAATGTATCCTCAAGGGCCCAAATGTTATTGTATCCTCAAGCGCCTAGCAGTTATTGTATTCTCAAGGGCCCAGCGGTAATTTTATGCTCGAGGGCCCATCAGCGATTGTATGCAGTGGATATATGCAGTGATTGTAAGCTCAAGGGTCCAGCAGTAGCTGTATACTCAAGGTGGTGCTGCTGGGATTTAAACTCATTAGAGGTACCTAGTGTACCTCTTTTCAAGTGTACTGCCAAGTGCTACTTGGCTACGAGTACATTTTGGTTTTCAATGGAGCTGTATTTGGGTGTTTAAGGGGCCTAGCTGTGATTGTATCCTCAAGGGCCCAGCAGTATTTGGACGCAATAGTTGTATACAGTGATTGTAAGCTCAAGAGGCCCAGCCTCTCAGTATACTTAAGGTGGCATCTTGGTGTTGCTGGGATTTAAACTCACCAGAGGTTCCTAGTGTACCTCTCTTCAAGTGTACTTACAAAGCTTCTTGCTACATTTATTTAGTTGTTGTAGTTGTATGCTCAAGGGGCCCAGCAGGGATTGTATGCAGTGGTTGTATGCAGAACTGGATGTTTAAAGGCCCAGCAGTGATTGTATGCTCAAGGGCCCAGTAGTAGTTGTGTGCTCAAGGCCCCAGCTGTAGTTGGGTACTCAATTGGCCTAGCAGTAATTGTATGCTCAAGGCCCAGGAAGTAGTTGTGTGCTCAAGGCCCCAGAAGTAGTTGCGTGCTCAAGGCCCAGGAAGTAGTTGTGTGCTCAAGGCCCCAGAAGTAGTTGTGTTCTCAATGGTCCAGCAGTAGTTGTATGCTCATGATCCAAGCAGTAGTTGGGTTGTCAAGGGTCCAGCGGTAGCTGGGTGCTCAAGGGCCGGCTTGGTTGGGGGATTTGAACCTACAACCTTCCAGTCAGAAGTCCGCCATCGTAACCACTGAGCTACCACTTCCGTCTAAATAGAGTGATGGAGTGAACAAGTGGGAACAATACAATAAAATATGGTATTGTTGTATGTACGCTATATACAGTATGCAAATCATCCATTTTGGGGAAAAAAGAAGGAAAATCAAATTTCTAAACCTTGACTCTTCCAAAAAAAAAAAAAAAAAAAAAAAATGCTTCTAATCTTCTATAGTGGCTGCATCCAATCTCAGTCCTGATCTTTCAGAAGCCATTAGTTGTCTGAGGGGTCTATAAGTAATCGCTTGCAAAACCAGGCTGAGATAGACAAGTGCTTATACCTGACAACAGATTTAATATAATTCAGCAGGCTTCCGACTTCACTCCCGGTGTCTCTCTTTCTCTCTCTCTTTCTCTCTTTCCCTCGTCAGCTGATAGATAAATGCTCATATCTCGAAGCCCATCTCCCCTTCGTTCTCTAGCATCCTGTTTTCTTTCCCTGAGAAAGTGTTTTCACTTATGCTCTATTATTTTGTTTCTCTCTCTCTCTCTCTCTCTCTCTCTCTCTCTCTCTCTTTTTCTGATCTATCGCTGATAGGTAGAAGCTCATACCTCTAAGTTTGCTTTCTTTCTTCAGGAATATTTTTTTTCCTTTCCTTTCCTTTTCTTTCCTTTCCTTTCATCCATTCCTACTTCATCCCTTTCAAAATTGTCTTGTGCTTTCTTAATTTTTTCTCCTTCATTTCCTTTGCTCTCTCTCTCTCTCTCTCTCTCTCTCTCTCTCTCTCTCTCTCTCTCTCTCTCTCTCCATCCATCCATCCACTTTTTTGTTGGCTGATAGATAAAAACTTAAAAAGCCCATCTTCAAATCCAAGTTCTCTTTCCAGTCAGTGTAATATTTCCACTCCATCTCTATCTCTCTCTCTCTCTCTCCATCGCTCTCTCTCTCTCTCTCTCTCTCTCTCTCTCTCTCTCTCTCTCATTCCCTGAGCTCACCATTCCTGGCAGGCCTTTTTTTTTTAAACACACATCACTCACTCCCGTCCGCGAGCCCTGGAACCGAAGCCGGGACCTTCAGGTGTCATTGAGCGCGCCTCGGTCCGTGTGCAGCTCGGCGAGTTGTGTGTAAGCGTGTGTGTAAGAGAGTTATGAAGATATCGGAGTGTAAATCTGATTTCTTTGGACAGATGGCAGGAGCGTCAGTGCACCCACAGATGCACTCCTCATTTTTATTCAGGGACACACTCATCCCAATCTGGGGAGGAGAGAAAAAAAGAAAAAAAAAAAAAAACGGACAAAAGAAAAGTGCATAATGCGAAGAGGGGTTTGGAAAAAGTGAAATATCAGAGTGATAGCTCATTTGAAATGCAGAAATCTCTGCGTTATTCATTTGTTTCTAATTTGCAGCAGACCTACTGTAAAAAAAAAAAAGAAAAAAATTGGCCGGGAAGTTGTTTCTTGAACATTGATTTATTTCGTGTCTCATAAGATATGAAAGACGTGCTGTGATGGTGCGCCAGCTTCGAAGACGAGCCGCCCATACGCACCGGCTCTGCTTATATCGCTGTTTTATTCGGTAACATGAGTCACGATGTAGAACGACAAAAGAGAACCTTGTTTCTATAGAATACAATGGAACGCATTGATGCATTGATGCAGTAGAAGAAGGGAAAAATAAAAACAGAGCAGAACCCATCTTGCCGAGAAGATCTTGTGTTTTATTTGCTTCAAAAGGAGACAAGAAAAGAACAACAACAAAAGCATATCGCATTTATTTATTTATTTATTTATTTACACATTTCTTTATTTTTGCTCCCCCTCTCTGGTGGGTAACATCGCAGTGCTTATGTTTAGCCTGCAAATTCGAGGCTTATTTTTATCCGTGCCGAAACAATCCCTCAGTATCTTCCTCCAGCGCCGGTCCAGACATGCGCTCAGCGAAGCTCTTCAAGACCAGCTGCTCTTCCCGAAGAACAAAAGGACCAGAACGATGGCGAAAAATAGAACGGCAAAAAGGAAAAAGACTGAAGATCCGTGTAGTCGTTAAACCAGGAGGATTTCGGTATTTAGGCGGTGATTGAGATGGTAAGATTTTAGTATGTTCCCTGCTCGTCCTCGTTTTTTTTTTTTTTTTCTTCCCTCGCTAGAAATCTGGCCTGACTTTTCAAGTTTTTGGTAACAATGGCACCGAGGAGCCCATGGTGATTGATCATTGAAAATAAATATACTTTAAATGAACACCTATCCAGAACAAAAGTGTATACAGTGGATATAAAAAGTCTACACACCATTATGAAATTGCACTTTTATTATTGAAATGTTCCAAGAAACAGAAATCCAGAGGAAAAAAAAAATGGGAATTTTAATAAAAAAAAATAATAATAAATAGCACGTTTTGCCTCTATTACAGCATAAAGCCTTTGCAAATAAATCTCTATTAACAAAAATAATTAAGTTCCATCAAATTCTCCCGTGTTCAACCCTTTTTAGGTCGTTCCATAAGTTTTCGATAAGATTCAAAGTTCCAAGAGGATGATGTTATCTTTTTCTTTGCTGATTTGGTTCATGTTGAAATCTGAAATTCCTCTTAATTTTTCATCTTTCGGATAAATGACCGAAGGATTTGTTTCCAAATGTGTTAGAATTTTGAGTTTATTTTAACATCTATCTTGACAAGTGCACCTGGCCTTGCTGAAAAAAGCAGCCTCAAAGCATTATTCTGCCCCCACCATGCTATACTGTAAGTATAGTGTACACTTTATAGATCCACTGTACTCTATATAGACCAAAGAGCTGTTCATGAAATTATAATCCAACTGATGAAACGTGTTAATCCAACTATCCAGCGTTTAAAATCTTAGTAGTGAAGCTCACTTTTTCCAGATTTCTGACCAATTCGGAAACTGGGAAATGGTGCTCATTCCAGTAGGAAGGCCTTTCCAATGTATAATTCCAGCTCGGCAAGATTTTTCCAAAAACATTTGTCCATGTGGTGTTTTTTTATTTTTATTTATTTATTTTTTTGTATTAGACCCTTCTACAAATACGTAGAACGGCCAAAAGTATTCGGACACTCGACCTTTCAGTTCCATGTGTTTTTTCTACAGATGTTTACCACAAACTTGGGGGCACACAAATGTATATTCGATGGATGCATTGGCGTTAAATATTCTGCTCATTTAAACTGGGAGACCCGAACCAGTTCCAACATGACAACGTTCGCACAAAGCCAGCTCCATGAAGATATGCTTTACATGGTTTGGAGTGGAAGATCTTGGGTGGTCTGCTATAGAGCTTTAAACGTCAACCCTATTAGGATGAATGTGGGTGCTGACTGCACCCCCAGGCCTCTTCACCTCCTCCTTGTTGAATGAACACAAATCTCCATGAATTAGAGGAATATCTTCCCAGAAGAGTGGAGGTTATTATAAGAGCCAATGGGAACTAAATGTAGAATGGGATTTACAAAAAGAAATATAAACACATACCAATCTTATAGTCTGGTGTCCACAAAGTTTTGATTTCCGAGTTCCCATTTGTTCTAAATGCAGCATTTGTTGTTTATTTTTACTACATCCACATAAAAAAGCCTGACTGGGTAACACGGACAATTCTAGACTCCAATTAGTGCGGAGTCTGTTGGGGACGTTCATCCGATGGGATAAGTCTTAATCTTGAACTCCATTAAATTCCTTTTTTTTTTTTTCGTTTTCTAATCTCCTCTTTGTAAGCATTATAGAGAAGCAAACAATCAGCGGCTGGTCCCAAGACCCCGTGCCTTTGTTTTGCAATTGCTTCGTTTTAACATAACCCAAGCATCGAAGCTCATAAAAACGTAAGACCGCTTCCTGCACAAGACTACACTGATCTGATCGGCTGCACGTTACCTTCGTAGCAATCTGAAAATAAAGGTCGTGATCATAGATGAAGTAAACATACGGTCCTCGAAAGTTGACAAATGTGTGTTGACTGATAATGCTGTGGTCTTTTCTACTGCTCTGGCATTGCAGCAGGTTGAATCATCCATGTAACCCAACTAAGGGTCATTATTACTCAGTCCTAATCTCGATCCCAATCCCATTACCCAAGAAGCTAAAGAGATGGGTTGTGTTGGTCAGGTGAGAACAGATAAGGAGTCGTGGGATACAAATACAACACCTGTGTATTGTCAATAATTCGTTATCAGAGTGGGACTGATTGCTATGTATTATTATATTATATATTAAATTATACAGTATATTATATATTACAGGGAATTGTGCATGTTGTGTATAGTATTATAATTATAATACTATACACAACATGC
>JAAIIK010000079.1:794533-808216 GCA_014706435.1 Silurus glanis
GTAGTGTGGCCCCATATCAGATTGTTGCCATGTAGTGTGGCCCCATAATCAGATTTTTGCCATGTAGTGTGGCCCCATATCAGATTGTGGTCATGTAGTATAGCCCCATGTGAGATTGCTGTTTGGTGGTGTGGCCCCATATAAGAGTTTTGTCAGGTTGTGTGGCCTTATATGAGATCGTTGTCAGGTGGTGTGGCCGCATACGAGATTGTTGTCAAGTGTTTTGACCTCATATCAGATTGTTGTCAGGTTGTGTGGCCTCATGTGTCATTGTTTTAGGAAGTATTGCCCAATGTGACATTGTTCTCAGGTGGTGTGGCTTCATATGAGATTGTTGTCAGGATGTTTTGGCCCTCAGATCAGATGGTTTTCATGTAATGTGGACCATGTAACATTGTTGTCAGGTGGTGTGGCCTTATTTGACATGGTTGTCAGGGTGTGTGGCCCAATGTGACATTGTTGTCAGGTGGTGTGGCCCCATATAAGATTGTTGCCAGGGGGTGTGGCCCCCATATCAGCTTGTTGTCAAGTAGTGTGGCCCAAAATAGCATCATTAGCAGGGTGTGTGGCCCCAATGTCAGATTGTTGTCAGCTGGACATTTTAATCAGGAGGTGTTGCCTGATGTTACATTATTGCTAGGGAATATAGCATCATGTGGCATTGTTATCAGGGGGTGTGGCCTTATGTGTAGCTTTAGAAACACCTGTCTGAAGCTAGGGAAGTAAATGAACATTAAGCAGAGCAGGAGGTTGTCATCTGGTGAACGTGGCCCTGATGGAGAACCAGGGAAGTGTGTTAACAAATTGAACCAAGAACAAGGAAAAGACTTTAGTAGAGCTGATCGATGAATGAATTCTTTTTTCCTTTTTTTTTTTTTCAAACATTGACCAGCATGGCTTCTGTAGCAGATCCTGTAGTGTTTATGTAAATGATTAATGTGAAGGCAGCTTATTGAGTAGTGAAAGAGTTTTCACAGACCTGTAGAGATTTTTTTCTAATATCGTTTAAGCAAAGGACTCAGGCGTAGGAAATCAAATGAAGAAACAATCAAACAATGTTCTGAAACAATCAATCAAAGCAAATGAGTAAATAAATGCATACATACAGTATGTAAATATGTAACCACATAAGTAAATACAGAAGAAAGGAAGAAAATAAGGAAGTAAATAGACAAATTAGTAAATCAATATTTAAGGAAAAATAATAAAAAAAAACATAAAAAAAACAAATGTAAATACATATGATAGCCAGTAAGTAATAAGTAACTATATAAGTAAATAAATAAGCAACTATATACATGTAAACAAACTATCTATGTAATAAGACTAACAAACTAAGCAACTAAATAAATAAATAAATATATTATATTTTTTGTTTTTTCTAGTACTATATTTTATATAATGACCTAATATTTATTCACTTGTTTTTGTATATATATATATATATATGAAAAAAGTTAATAAATAAACAAACATGCATGCAAACAATAAATGTATATAAGTAAGTAAATAAATAAGCATATAAGCCAGTAAATTGAAGGGTGTGTTTTGCATTCATACAGTTTCAGATTCAAATCACGTCTAATTTCAGTGTCTGTGGTTTGAGATAAAAGGTATTAATACAGGGACCCTTACGAGAAAAATAAATCAAGGACCGTGACGTCGGAGCGACGTGGGGCCGCCTTCCCGTGGGCTCACCACCTG
Source organism: Silurus glanis (assembly GCA_014706435.1). Classification (NCBI taxonomy): domain Eukaryota; kingdom Metazoa; phylum Chordata; class Actinopteri; order Siluriformes; family Siluridae; genus Silurus; species Silurus glanis. The sequence goes on from JAAIIK010000079.1 coordinate 796,238, forward strand.
CAGAAGGGACCGTAAGGGACCGGTGCTGAGAGGATCGGGCAGCAGTCGAAGGCAGGGGCCTTGACAACCGATCCCTGGACACGGAGAAGTGTCTAGGGAATCTGCTTAGACTGCTGCCCCCGCGACCCGAATTACGGATAAGCGGGAGAAGATGAATGAATGGTATTAATACACTGTACATTGTTGTTAATGGAAAATAGAAAATAGAAAAGGGCATTTGTTCTGATTTCTTCTCAGAGAGTTTTACTCACCACTGTTGCCTTTGGCCTGTTGCCGACAATGGTAAAAAAAAAAAGTTAGCTATTGTCTTAGATTTGATTGATTTTTTTTTTTTGTAGGCTGAAAATTTCATGTAGCTGAACGTAGTCCGAATGTTTAAGCATAAATATCTACAAATCCTACAAAACTAATTAAAAAAATATCGCCCAGGAGAAGGAAAAATACAAATCTGATAAATCTGAGATGTTGACGGCTGCGTACGTGAGCGTTTCCTCTTCCGAGCAAATAGTTCGTACGGAGATTGTCACTAAGCTCCTGTTTGATATTCATCGCACAGGAAATGATAATGTATGGGTAGGATATCTAGATTCAATTCACTCTAGGTTACCGATTTAGCGTCATATCGCACGTCTTTGAGATTATGTTTCAGCACCATGGATAGAGACATACCACAATTTTTTTAGGGACCTATAACCTGGGGTCATGGACTTTTGACCCCGGCAAGTCTCCACAGATTGCGATTTTATATGACCTCATGGCTGCTACACTGCCTGTTAAAACCCCGGGAGACACACTCGTGGCCAGTAGTTATTGATCCAGGGTAAAATGTCAGTCTGCATGAGTCAGTGGGGATAAGGAGGTCATTTTGGCGAGAGCTGCTCTCAGGAAGTGGAGAGAAAAAAAAGAGAATATTTTTTACGAAGAGATTGTAAGTGTAAAGATTCTTTTGGGGGGGGGGGGGGGGGCTAGCTATTAAACCATTAGCGCGAAGTAATCTCTCAGACGAAAACTGGTATGGAATTTACAGTATAAAAGTCATTCCTTAATTAAGCCCCTGATTGGTATGTGATTAAATAAGCTTGAGATCGAGCGCTTTGACAAACAAAGCGAACACTTCAGCCGGAATGCATTCGGAAGCGTACTTTTTCATTAAACGTGTCTTAGGAAAACGAAGAAAAGGAATGGAAAAGAAAAAAAAAAAGGATTAGGCTGCCGGAGCGTAGGCGTCGAGCACCTTCATTCATCTTCTGGTCCGACTCCTTAAGCATGTTATTTAGAGCTGAAGAGGGGCTCTCGAGCTCGTCTAGGCAGATCGTGCCATTTGGTGAAGTGATCAAGACGTGGATGAAGGCTGAGTGTGGAATCGGGATCGGAGTGCGCAGATGATCCGGGTGGCTGTGCGCACACCGAATTGGCGATGAGGAGCGGATGGAGGGATTCACTGGGAAGCATAGATCGAGGTGAAAGGGAGGGGAAAGGGATGGAGAGAGCTAATGAGAAATGCTGTTAAATGACCATCGATCAAAGCAAATGGCAGAACTGGAAAAGCGCTGGACTCGAACGATCCTCCCAGCTAACAGGACGAACTCGAGTATGCGAACACAGAAGACTTCTGAATCATATCCAGGATAAACATCAATGCTCAGGGATAATGAGTGGTGGGAGTGTGTGTGTGTGTGGGGGGGTGGAAATTGTAAGAAAGAGTAAGCTTTAGATAACAAGGCCGCCGGCGTGTGCGAATGTGTATCTGACAGTCTAGCTTTCTCCCTCGGGGTAAAAACCACCCGGAAAAAAAAAACTGGAACATATTTTTTCCCCTAAACATTTATACCATATACATCTGATGAAGAGACAACATCGTCCTGCTTTTTAGAATTCATCCCAAAAAAGCATCAAGAGACCAGAAACCACCAGGAGACTCGACTGTGGAGAGGAAAAATTGTTTGCTTGTCATTGTAAAAAAAAAACAACTTTTCTTTATATATAATTAATAATAGTAAAGCGACCCATATTTGATATATAGATCTTTTTTTTTCTTCTCTTTAAAGTGTTTTTCACGGCATCTATATATATATAATATTGACAGTTGATATGCAGTTACACTGTGTGAACAAAAGTATTGGGACACATTTGGAGGCACACAATTGTGTAAGACGTCTTTGGATCCGCCCAAAATCTGCTCCAGCATGACAGTGGTCCTGTGCACGAAGCCAGATCCAAGAACATATAGTTTAGATGGGTTTGAGATCTTGAGAGATCCTGAAAGGCTTGCTCTAGAGCTTTGACCTCGATCCTATGGAACTCCTTCGGGATGAACTGGAACGCTGGAACCGCATCCCAGGCTTCGCCACGTTTTGCTACATCAATACCTGACTTAATGAGGACGAATGTCCAAACGAATCTCATGGTCAAGGTGTCCACAAACTTTTGCTCAAAGTGTATATGTGTCTTAGTCTCCAGAGTTTGCAGTGGCCCCATATTTCAGCAGAGAAATTCATAGGAAGGAGCAGGATTGCACCACAATTACAGACTGTCTCACACACACACACACACACACACACACACACACACACACACACACACGAGCGGCACCGCTTCCTTTTCATTGTACGTTCATGAACAGAGTGTTTCTGTTTCTCTGAACAGGCATTAATAAAGATTTTTCGAACCGACAAAATGACAGATGTCTCTCTCACGCGCACGTTTTCTGCCTCGCGTTCTTTCTTTTTCTTTCTTATTTTTTTTTTTTCCCTCTCTCCCTCTCTCCATCTCTCTCACATCCAACACACTGCTTCGATGAATTTTACAGACTAGTGCCGAAATCTGTCAGTCAATCTGGCCACATGGAGAAGAACTCGCCGTGCGACGCGGACGATCAGACAGATTTGGGCGTTAATAGAAAACAAATTCATGCGTCTGATCTGCAGGCACTTCTGCAGCTTCTCGGCCGACGGTGGGTGGAGGAGATGCTTTTCTCTCACCGTGCAAGAGTGTGCGATCCACGTTGCACGAACGCATGCTGTTTTTCTTCCATGTACTTTTTTTCCCCCACAAACTTTAATTGTGTAGGATGTCTTTGGAAAATCCCAAACCTGTTCCAGCTCCATGAAGATATGCTTGACATGGATTGGAGTGGAAGATCTCCTGCTATAGAGCTCTATTGGTATAATCGTTGACTGCCTCCTCACTTCCTCCTCCATCAGAACCTCGCCTTTACTGTCTTGGAATGATCACAAATCTCGAACGCGCACTCCAAAATCTAGTGGAACATCTTTCCAGAAGAGTGAAGGTTATTATAAGAGTAAATGGAAACTTTAAGGTAGGAGCTTAGAGCTTTGGTCTCAATGGTAGGTGGTAACTCCCATATCTGGTCCAAGATCTTCCCAATAGAGAGGAGGTTATGATTAGAGTAAATGGAAATGTCAGGTGGGTGATGAATGGTGGTACCTTAGCACTTAGGTCCAAATATAAGGTCGCAACTCCAAAATATGGTGCTATATCTTCTCAGTAGGGTGGAGTTGAAGGTGGATGGTGGATGCTGGGTGGTGGTAGGTTAGAGCTTAGGTCCAAAAAACGAGGTGGTAGCTCCAAAATCAGAACTGGTGAATATCTTCCCAGAATAGTGGAGGTTATTATAGGAGCAAATGGACACTGGGAGGTGGGTGGTGGTAGCTTAGAGCTCAGGTCCAAATGAAAGGTCATAGCTTAATGGTTAAGGCTTTGGACTTTGGATCCCAAGGTCATGAGTTAAAATCCCAGCTACACCAAGCTGTCACTCCTGGGCTTCTGAGCAAGGCCCTTAACCACATAGATGCTCTGGATAAGGGTGCCTGTCAAACCTTACCATCCTTACGATCAGGTGTCCACAAAATTTAAAGTAGACGTGATCATGACTGTTTCTCTGCACTTTATTTAACTGCTTATACACCAATAGAGACAGGACGTGATCAGACACGCCCACACTCGTCTGATCAGACACCGAGGAAAAATTTGATCAGCTCTGAGATAGAAGTGGTGGTAGTTTGTAGATGTACAATATGAGATGTATCTCTATGTGTAAATTGTTGAATTCATATAGTCGTTTTGATTTTGTCAATTCAATTTACACACGGAAAAAGAAATCATGTAAAACGGCTACAATCAAAGAAAAAAAAAATGAAGAGGAACAAAATAATCAAATTCGCAGTGAAATAAAAATCAAGGATGCCTTACAATAAAAATAGAAATAGACCCATCCCTACTCAGTGCTCTCCAGACTGACGCTGGAGACGTGACATTTCCCTTTACTGGAAAACCGCCCCGACTCGATGTGTTTCCGGGGATTTTTTTTTTAATGTCACCTGTTTTAAATTTCGCACTCACATTCCTCTGGATTTTCATTCACGATGAAGATGTTGTCATGCCCTTATAACAACCTTGGCTGAAATAAATCAATAAATTCATGAATTCATGAATTAATAAACAAATAAATAAATAGAAAAAAATTATAAAACATCACAGACACATCCCAAAAATAATAATCATAATTAAAAAAAAATCACCTGAAGACTATCCTGAAAAAAAATAAAGTTTTAAGAGCAGATTTTGTAAAAAAATAATAAATAAATAAATAAATAAAAGATTCAGCCTGTTTAATTTCAATGGGAAAAAAAAAAATTCCAAAGTTTTGTTGCGAACAATCCCGAAAACCCATTGGAGTGTAGACAATTAAAAATGCTAATACCATGCTATACGATTTAGGGCTTTATAGGTCAACATATTTCGAATTAATTCATACCAAAGGAGCTCAATAGGGTTTATAGCTCTATAACGGTCCACTCATTATCTTTCACTCCAACCCACGCAAAGCACAGGAGCTTTTTCATGCTGGAACAGGTTTTGGTCTCGTAGTTGAAGTGAAGGATAATTTCATGGTACCACATCCAAATACAATACAATCGTTCGCCTTCAATTTTGGGAAACCAGTTTTGGGAAGAACCACATACAGATGGAAAAGCCAGGTGTCCCAATACTTTTGTCTATATACCGTGTATTATGTATTTTAATACACGATTGTATTATACACACCATACCAAGTCGGAACATCAGATCCCTGGCACGGTTTAAAATCTCGTAGTTGCTACTGCGTTCCGTGAAATATATATAAATATATATCTCGGGCCCGATATTATTGAAGCGTGCGACGCGTAATCCACTTTGTAAAACACAATTTGACAAAGTGATGTTTATTCAATAGGCAAAGCTGTGTATTTTATTTGTATTTTTATTTTTTTTCCCCTTCCCCTGACAGCTGTTCAAAGCGTGCCATTTTTAGTGCCTCGCTATAGATCCAGTATTGCAGTAACATTTTCACTCCAGAGCACCGCCGCAGTCAATAGGGCTGTCCTCTCGCACGCTCATAAATCACTTTTTCCTTTTGTCAAGGTGGACTGCATTTAAAAAAAAAAAAAAAAACTCGGCTGTGGCAATATTTCACACACATACACACACAGTCTTTATAGGGGTTTTACTGTATTACTATAGTGAAACACTGTTCCTTCTACAGCTACCAAATCCTACCTTTAACCTCTAAAACTGTTCAATTCAATACATTTTGTACACACCCACGTTTTTCCCATGTCCACAAACCCCTTGTGTGTCTGCACTTCTAATTAAAAATCTCTACTTAATATAGAAGATGTATAAAAAAAATAATAATGTAAAAAAATGTAATTCAGTTTTTTTGTTCATTATGGAAAAAAATTATAATAATTGTACATTGTCCATGCGATCATTAATAATCGTTCGTTTTTCCAACGTTTGTGCCCAGGAACGCTTCAGATCCCTGGACTTTGACTGACAGTGGAGTGGAACCCGATGTTCTGCTGTGTTAAAGTGGATCCCCCAAGCGGAGCGATTATTGAATTATCCATAGCCGCCCTGTTGTTTTCTAGCTAGTTTTCATCAATGAAATACCAGTGCCATAAAAGTGACAAATATGAACAAAAAAGGTTGTCCACACCTGATCATAAGTGTCGTATATGCTTTTTGAATATCCAATTTACTGTTAATAAAAGCCTCCAATCTTTTGGGAAGATGGTTCACTAGATTTTATGCTTCTGGACTTTTGGGTTTATTCGGCTGGCTAATAAAGTCGGATACTGATGTCAGTGGGCTGAAAAGGCCTGGAGTGCACTCAGTCAATTTATCACCAAATTGCTTTAATAAGGTTTAGGTCAAAGCTTAATAGCAGGCCACTAAAGATCTTTCGAAGTCATGTAAAGCGCATCTGGTCAGGACACAGGTTTGGCTCTCGTACCCAAAGCCACATCTTTGTGGTAACAGTATGGGTGGAAAAATCATTCATTTTGTCCATATCGTTTATTGCGATTGGCTGATTGGAAACCTGGATGTTCTAGTTAGCTGATATGCAAAATGAGAAGGCGGAAAACGCGATTGAGGTTCGCTTTAATGTGCAGTTCTAAGCCTTGATATTATAGTCATTTCCTTTTTTGCACAAATGCGATACCTCAAATCTACAACCTTAATTGGACAGCAACCGATAAAATAGAACCTATTCGTTGATACCAAACACTGCTCAATGAAAGCAACCACGATGATGTTGTTCCAATGTTCCAGCTGTGATGAACACAATTCCACGTGGCCAGAAGGCACCCTGGTCAGTAGTTAATACATTTAGCTGCATAAAAAAAAAAAAAAAAACAGGATCGAACTTTTATACTGACATAAATGAAAAGTTGGGACGTGACTCAACGCTTCCACCAGCCACAACGTTCTTGTCGTGTTGGTAAACCTTCCCTATCCACTAACATAAACAGCAGTATGTTTAGTCTCATAACAGGGTTTCAGATGGGGAAGAAAAAAATAGATCCTAAGCACACCAGTTTATTCCATAACTGACAGCCTAAATGAGGCCATTTACATTTACAGTTTACATTTATGGCGTTTGGCAGACGCCCTCATGGAGAACAATTTATCGGGATAATTGCGATATACTCGCTTTAACAACTTATTTACAACGATCTCATTTATACAACTGAGCAGTGGAGGAGACCAGCAATGGCAGCTTTGGATCCATAGTGCTGCGATAGGAAATCACAATCTTCTAATCAGAAGGTCAGATGACCACAAAGCTGCTGAAAAAAAAAAAAAGCTGCTGGATGTAAAAAAAAAAAAAAAAAAAAATGAGAATTCCACCAACCCCTTTGATTTTAAAATGTTTATTTGTGTGTGTCAATCAATCAGTTTGGAAAATCAGCCAAACTAATTAGTTATGTGGCAAACGCAATTCCGCGATAAACTGGGGGGGGCGCCAGATTCGAACCGCGGTAAAGCGGGGGATTACTGTATATCCATTATGTTGTTTTTTTTTCATCTTTCTGAAGTGTAAATGAAATCTCTTTCTTTCATGTCATATGTATATAGACCCTTCTGCCTTTTGAATAATGACATCCCATAATTTTGCACTCGAACATCTTTAAGACTTGATCACACTAAAAGGCACCATCAGGACGGCATTAATCCTCCAGATTCCAGTACACAGGTTACATTTATATTCATGGCATTATGTCCAAATTATTTATCTCATTTATGCAACTCAAGGGCCTTGCTCAGGGGCCCTTGAGTGGCAGCTTGTTGCAGCTGGGATTTGAACTCATGACCTTCAGATCCAATGCATTAAACACTAAGCTACAACCTCCCATAGGTTAAGAAAATGATGCAATAATTGACACTATATAATGATGATCAGTTGGTTTTAATGATAAACAGCCGATTGTGATAATATTTGTTGAGAAAACGTTCGAATTTCTGAGCCGCTAAGTGCTAATTGTTGAGGTTGTAGAAGAAAACTGTCTCTGTGGTGGTTTTATTTCAGATGCATAAAAACACAGGCATGAAATGACACGCTAATCGTTGCCGCTCGCAAATGCCCTCGTATCTTATTTACCTAAAATGGACACCAGCATCAGAAATCATTCAGCAGAATAGATTTAACTAAGAGAAGCAAATTGAAGAGAAGCGAAAGATACATGAAGTCGTTCGAAAGCAGCAGTTGTTTGCTTAAGGTTCCTGCAAATGAAACAAATGAACGGAGAAAAAAAACCCTCAACAGAATTACAGAAACGCGTTATTTTCCTAACTCTAATGAGCAGGTAAGGTTTTTTTTTCCTCCAGCCTCAAATGAAGTTTTTTTAAGAACAGATCAGCTGGAACCAAATCCAGATTGAAAGCTTTATTGATTGCAACTGTGCAGCTGAGCCGAGTTTTCATACAAAACCAACTAATAAATCCTTATTGCATATAAACAGACGCTGAAAAAAAAGGGACACGTTTGCGGTTCTTCTCCAAACTGTCGCCTCACAGTTGTTTAGGACGGCTTTAGATGCAGAAGCGTGATATTTTTCATTTACCTGAACAAGGAGAACCAAACCAAACCTGTACAAATCCAGCTCCATGAAGATATGGGTTGGAAGATGTGGAAGATCTTGATTGGCCTGCTATAGAGCTCTGACCTCAACCCTGTTGGGATGAATTGGAATGCCGAGTTCACCTCGGACCTTCTTACCCTGCATCAGTACCTCATTTTTACTAATGCCCCTGTGGCTGAATGAGCACTAATCCCCACAGCCAAACTCTAGTGGAACAATTAAACAGAAGATTGGAGGTTAATGGGGACTAAATGTGAAATAGGATGTTCAAAAATCACATAGGAATCTTATAGCCGGTTGTCCAAATACTTTTTGGAGTGAACATAATTTGTAAAGGCACACACACGGTCCAGCAGCTGAAGAGCAAATAACAGACCGTGAGGATGTTAAAGGAAAATAGAGTTCGAAATCTGAATTGTGTCTTCAAAAGGCTACAAAAAAAAAACCATTTCTGCCACGTTGATGAAGATCACAGCTGCTTCCATGAGTTCTTAAATGCATTTAGACCAAGGCGGATTCTTTTGGTTGAACTGAGCATTAAGAGGCGACGGACTTCGGTACAAGAGGTGACCAAGAACCTGAAGGTCAGTCTGGTTGATCTCTGGATGACCACCGATCTACTGCAGGCTTAATTCAGGGCAACCGGACAGGAACATCTACTAAGGGCAAGACGTGAAATTGTAGAAGGTAAGTTGGGAATAACTACATAATACTCAGGAACATAGACAAGACGTGCTGTTTATTCGTCTAGCCATCACAGTTTGGCTCTTTTCACTCAAATCCTTACGGTGGTAAGACGAGGGTCATACCATTTTGGTTATATAGGGGTGCTCAATGTCTGATTTCATGTAGAACCACTTAAGAATAACTTAAGATACTTGTGACAGATTTAAGTTTCCATCATCCGTGCGAGATTTTCTGGCTTTAAATGTTATGAGGAATCTCTTTACCACTACCTGGTGAGGTAGTCACCCAAGTGAGGTCACTGAAATGAGGACGGGTTCCCATTTTGAGTCTGGTTCCTCTCAAGGTCTCTTCCTCATTGATCTAAGGGAGTTCTTGCCACAGTCGCCCCAGGCTGCTCATCAGGGATAAATGCACATAATTCACTTTAATTCTGTAAAGCTGCTTTGAGACAATGTCCATTGTGAAAAGCGCTAGAGAAATGAACTTGAACCTGATGTCCTCTTTGACCCCCACCCCCCTGCCTCAACTTAGTATATTACAGCTTTTCGTCCCTATAAGTTCTTCAGTCAATCTCAATGAGCAATGAGAGAGATACTACTGAGACTTTATTGACTGGACAGTAAGGAATTTTTGATTATTAATTGTCTTGTACGTTGTAAAGTTAAAAACTTTAAGAAAAAAACGTTCAGGATTAAAGACTTAAAGAATTGTTTTCCTAAACCAAGTTAACAGTGACGTCGGAACAAAGAAGCGTGGAAGCACCCTAATGAAGCGAGCTGTTTTCCCGTACAAATAGGCCAATCATATAGGACACTCGCTCGCACTCCACTCCCCAGTGACCGCAAGACCGAAGGATTATTCTCATCAAAGGCATCACGTGTGAATCACGTGTGTGTCAGAGAAAGAGAGAAAGAGAGAGAGAATGTGTGTGTATTGGGCAGGTTTTAATATCTTGGTAAGGACCAAAAATTTCCCACAAGGGGAGTCGTTTTGACAGTTGTCCATGTGGAGACATTTGTAGTTCCCTAATACAAAAAAACAGCTTTTCTTTGAGTTCCTAAAAAGAGACAAAATGTTTCCTTTTGGTTCCTGAGAGCAAATGAATGTCTCTTTTTTATGAATTTTGTTGGACACCTTTTGGAACATCTCCGCTCTTCTGGGAAGATGTTGCACAAGATTTTGCTTGTGGAGATTCGCGAGCCATCAGCCACAAGGGTGTTAGTGAAGTCAGGAACTTGTGTAGGGCAAAGAGAGGAGGCCTGGAGTGAAATTCTAATAGTGTCCACTACAAATCGCATTACAACCCATCAGCTGGTAACCAAATGCTTTTTATTCCATGGTGTGTTTATTTGTAAAATCACAATCTCAGCAAACCTTGGAGCTTGGAAACCTGGATGCTCAATAGAGGACTTAAATGGTGTCCCATAGACAACTAATAGACCTTAATGGTGTCCCATTGATATCTCACCTGACGTGCTCTACAAGTCACCAAATGTGTTCTATTGGTCCTTAATGGTATCAGACAGAACGTGATACCAATTAAAAGACCGGCAATTGCCAGACGCGCGAGGTTACACCATTCCAGTTTTCATTTGAACTGATACAATTCCCATTAGAACCATTAAAACCAGGGTTTTTTTCTCCCTTAAATGTAGATTAATGACAAAGAAAGAAACCAATTACGCAGTCAGGAATGCCAGTGCAAACAGAGGACTGAATGTGTTGTAAAATATTCACAATGCAATTCTGTGTGTGTGTGTGTGTCAGTCTGCCACTGCGAGCCCACCCCTACCATACCAATACAGTCGGGTTTGGCAGGCCTCCAGTGCAGCACATCTGGCACTTGAAAGGCAGAGACTACAGAAGGTGATGGGCCTGGATCAGGAACAATGCCAAGAGCAGAGACGCTCACTGCCCTGCCTCCGTCCTCGTCTTCTTCCCGGAGACGAGTACAGAGGCCAAGCGGAGAACAGGGGGGCGTGGCAAAAACAGGAGAGGAGGCCCTCTGTCTTCTTCCCGGAGACAGGGAGCGTATCCCTCAGGTCTTCGTTCGCAGCAATAAAGAAACCTCGAGAGCAAAAGGAAAAATCCGTTTGAAGGTTTTGAATCCGTATCTCAAGGGACATTTTTTTTCCCCCTCGTCACTCTTTCGCTAATCGTCATAAGGGCTTTATACACTCTTTGTATGTCGTGACTTGTAAGATTGTAGCCAGATGGCTTAAGTCTGCGAGTGTCTATTGAGATCGAGCACCACTCCAAGGGGCCTGTGCCACCAAACCCATTTTGATTAGACCGAGGATTCCGAGCCAGTGAAGATCTGGCAGACGCTTCCCAGCCCTCCAGATCATAAACTCCTCAATCACCATAGTGAAGTCCATTCGTTTGGCTTGGCGGCTCACACACGGAGCAACGAACTAGCCTCAGGTTTATTCGTGGTTCCTTTCCTTTTTTTTTTTTCTCTCCCTTTTCTTACCTTCCTCTAACGTATTCTCTAGAAAAGCATTTGAAAAAAGTGGTGAGAATTTGTTTGCTTTCTTGTTAATATAAAACGAAGCACTCCCGTGAAAGATGTGTGCGGGAAAAAAGAAAGAGAGAGGGAAAAAACTAAACAAAACAATTACGCACGGAAACGCAAATGAGGTATGGCCGCGTCAACAGCGAAAGCTTAATAGTTCATTTCAGTCATTGTCTGTGTGTGAGTGCTTGGGGCTTTTTGCTCCATTACCTCCAAAACAGTATGTAAATTCGCAGTTTTGGAGACAAAATATTTAGCTGTGCTTTTGCTCGGAGCAAATGGGCTCCAATGGAGGGGAGAGAGAGAGAGAGAGAGAGAGAGAGAGAGAGAGAGAGAGAGAGAGAGAGA
>JAAIIK010000079.1:808226-852249 GCA_014706435.1 Silurus glanis
AGAGAGAGAGAGAGAGAGAGAGAGAGAGAGAGAGAGAGAGAGAGAGATGCAAAAGGTGGGAAGGCGTTTGAAGTTTTCGTTTGAGTCTGCAGGATTTAGCCTGTAGCGTAGCCCGAGCTTTGCTTAAAATATTAGTTTTGAAGGCATCCGGGTCACGAGTCGAGTTTACATAAGCAGTGGAAAGGAAATGTCATTATTTTATCTGTTCTCTCGCTTTCTCCCACTCACTCCCTGGCATTTCAAGCATTCCGACTTGCACCTGGAACAGTGGTTGGTGGAGGGAAGTAAATGAGTGTTTACCGCAACTCACTGAACATTAAAAAGTCTTTCTATGACCAGAGGTCTCATTTCCCCAGACTTTTTTTTTTAAAACCATTTCTATTAGTATAAAGCACAGCAAAAAAAAAAAAGGAAGAAACTCATTTTTTTTTCTTCTTCTTCTTTTTATCTATTTTTCAATTTTTTTTTTTATAAAACGAGCACTGCCAATTCCACAATTATTGGCACTCTTGCTGAAAATGGCTTAATGCTTTTACACTGGACTTTTGCTTTTACACAGGAGAATTAAATAGGAGCAAATAATGTTTACTTAATGAATTTAATTGTGGAATGTTTAAAATACGTTATATAATTATTTGATGTCATTAATTTGTTGATTTTCCTGCAATATTTGTATTTATTAATAGTTAAACTAATTAATTAATTCGAATTCCTGGCAAACTAAACAGTATATATATGTATGTGGACGAGCGCCAGTTTGCGAGTGGAGTGTGGAGCATACGCTGCTAATATATATATATATAAAAATGGCTGTAACCGTACACAAAATTCATGGTTGCAGTTATGGGGAAGAAATGCCAAACATAATATTGTAATAATAATAATAAACAGTTATACATTCATTTGCTGTAATAATTTAGCGAATGAATTCATTCATTTCAAAATGAATAATATTCGTAATGCCATTGTAATGTATTCATTTATTAATTATTTATTCATTTTCATGCGGAATTACGCATGAGCATTTTCATGTTAATAACGCGTTAACGCAAATCCATTTCAACGGCACTAATTTTATTAATGTAGCGTGCAAATCTGGTTTTCACTAACGATTAAAAATAGCGATAAATAAATATATAAAAGGCGAAATGAAAACCTTCGATATAAAACGATTACAATTTAACAAACAATTATTTTTAATCCATGAATATTCGCTTTACTGATGCGCCAAGTCTCGAATCAAGCACCAGAAACCACCAGGTTGCGCGAATCCGGCAATTAAAACCGTCCGTGTGGAAACATATCAAAAGTTCCGTTTGGTTACGTAATTTAAAACACCATCATTAAAAACATTTACAAGAATATTTCGCCTTCATGCATGTTGAGTTTGGTTTCACTAATAATAAGTATTAAAAAAGTATTCATTTAAGGTACATTTAGAACAGATAAGAATGTATAGTAAGTATATTCGTGGCAACCATTTTTAAAGCTGAAGCATCCTGGTGATTATTGGAGCTTGTGTTGCTGTCAGATTTTTCCAGGAGCTCCAGGACCACCAGAGCCCCAAAGCATCAGAAATTCACCACCATATTGTGTATGAAGGAAAAGGGGGCGAGTCTGATAATGACACATGATTCCGTCTGTAGTTCTAATAATGTCAGGTAAAAGGTCAGATGCTACACCGGTGTCGTGTCTTTTGCAATTTCTTTTTTTATTTGATCAATCCCTGGATTAGGCAGGAGAATTCATTCTCGATAGAACTCTATCGCACTACGCCATGTGCTTATTGTATTATAAATTATATGTACTTCTTATATATATATCCAGCAAAACCCGAATAAAACCGATGAACATGCGAAGAACCTCCTGATATACATCACCCCGCCATTGGGGAACCCTTCCATTGTCCAAGAGCAATGCAATTTTCTCATATATTTAAAAAAAAAAAAAACAAACAAGTTATATTTCTGCTAATGTATTTATCTGTAATCACATGAAATCGTTGTTTAGAGGTGCTAATAATTTGTACAACATACGAAATACCTCATATATAATCCTTCTCTGACAGCCTGCCAAACGTTAAGGTCAAACGTTTTTGCTCTCGGTATACGAGGTCCGGGTGTTCGTTTTGGCATTTTGTTTTGCAGCATTTCATATTTGAGGCTGAACTCCCACCTGCACGACTCCTTTAAAGCTGAAGTCATGGTCCCCGGAGTGCATTGGCAGGAGATCAATAACACACACCGCTCTCCTTTTCATGGCTACTGGCCTGCAAGACAAAGTGAAATAGAAGTGCAGGAGCTTTTCCTCATGCTGGTGTACAGCTTTATGAAAACAACAACAACAACAAAAAAGGCACCAGCCTGAGAGATGCAATTGCGAGCACCTCCGCATGACTTCAGCTGACCTCCGGAGCTCTTCGGGATGAAAACAAAATGAAATGTAAATGTATTTCTACCCGAGCAACCGTCCAGGCTTTCTGAAACAGGAAGCAAGCGAAACAAACCTGATTCCTCTATCATCTATTTGTTCCATCAAATATTTCTGGACATCTGTCTAAGACTTCAGAGCATCCCTTTCCAAACTTAGTGCACACTTCCTGTTGGAATACTCTCCACTCTTCTGGGAAGATGTTCCACCAGATTTTGGTTGTGGATATTCTTGCTAATTTAGGCACATTATGATGTAGGACATGGTGAATGAGAAGGTCTGGAGTGCTGGGAACGTTCTTATTCATTCCAAACTTTTTCAATAGGGTTGGTTAGGTAGGAGGCCACTTAGGATGTTCCACTTGAACCCATGTAAAACATATCTTTATAGGGCAGTTTGTGCACAGGGGTCTGCTGGAACGGGTTTGGGTCTCGAAATTTGTCCCAACATTTTGGAAAGGAACCACCTATTTTCGGAAAAGTTAGTTGTCCCAATAGTTCTGTATATATAGTCCTTAAATATATCTTCACTCAAACGCAGCCTCACAAAGGGGCAGCAAACAAATCAATATTGAGCATAAGAATCAGGACTATCATGTTGCTTTATAGTCTAATAAACTGAAATAAGAAGAGATGAAGTTCTGAATGTATATCTAACGCAGTGCTGAGTCAGCATGAGCTGCTTTTGTAATATTTTTGTTCTCACATGTTCTCCTGCAGCTGTCAATACAATATACTGTCTTTATTAAAAATTAAAAATTCTCTGGTCATTGTTATTGCCACAAAAGGACAAAGGAATAAGATGGCAACAATACGTCTTCGCTTCCATCACTTTCACCGCATTCGTAAAGCGATTGCTCTGTTGTCAGGAGATTGAGTTCGATTCCCAACTACAGCTATCCGAAGCAAAACATCCAATCGGGGGTGGAAGGGAAATCAATTTTACCACGTGTTACAGTAAAGCAACATAAACAATGCTTTACCAAGGATGCGCATGCTAGCACGCAAAGCTTTTATAATAATTGGTGTCATATGAAAAAAGCTGGCTAAAAAAACTTTCTTTCGGCTTCTCCCATTAGGGGGCGCCACAGCGGATCATCCGCATGTTTGATTTGGCACATGTTTTTACGCTGGATGCCCTTCCTAACGCAACCCTCCCCATTTATCCGGGCTTGGGACCGGCACTAAGCGCGCACTGGCTTGTGCAACCCTAATGGCTGGGGTTGGTTCCCTGACCAGGGATCGAACCCGGGCCGCAGTGGTGAGAGCGCCACATCCTAACCACTAGACCACCAGGGAACCGTGAAAAAAAGCTAGCTAATGGTTTGAAATCTTGGTACGTTAAAGACCCGCTCTCATTTTTCTAGCCTGGGTTAGCATGTTCGCATTCGGTTTGCACCATGGCTGTGCTGCTTTTATTCGTCTAGCTAGCTAACAAAGCTAGCTTCAAGTATCTACTGCTTTCTATGAATTTCTGGATAGATTTTACATTACAGTCATGCGTTCCCAAGCGAAATGTGTTAGGAAGAGCAGTTGAGATGACATACAGCAGACTGTAAAGCGCAGGCCGCATGAGAAACGTAATTATATTCAATTCAATTCATTTTGATTTGTGGCAAGGAAAAACTCCATGAGATGGCATTAAGAAGAAGAAACCTTAAAAGGAATCAGACTCAAAAGGGAACCCATCTTTATCTCGATGGCACCGAATGTCCATTTGTTGCAGCTAAACGATGTTGAGGTGTGCAGTGATGGCGAACAAATGCTAACAGTAGTGGTATATATGTAGACGGCCTGTTCACCCGTCGTGCCAAAGCTAACACGGAGGTGCAAATCGATGCTAAATATGAGATAATGAAAAGGCAGTGCAAAAAAAAAAAAGACTCTGGCGTGCTAATCGATCCTTGATTAATGAGAACAGAGCCAAAATCATGGGTAATTAATTCGTGCTCGTTTTTCTGCATAGCTACACTGGCAGTGTTTCGTTCATGAACAAATCGGCATTTTTTTTTCCATATACCGACTTGTATTTCCTGTTCTTGATTGGAACTATTGAAAAAAAACTCACCTACTGTATAATTGAACCAGATTGGTGTTGAGTCTGAATGAGAGCGGTACCGATTCGAGCTCAGACTGTAGGTTCGTGAACAATTCTTACTATTTCACTGAGAAGACAACGAGGTGAAACCGTGTCATCAAGCTAAAGAGGCACTTCGGAGAGAGTTTCTATATTTGCCTCTTCTACTTCTTTCGGTTGCCCCAATAGGGGTCGCCGCAGCGGATTATCCGTCTCAATACCCAGTGCCCTCTACATCTGTCTCCTTCAAAACAACCACTTGCTTGTCTTCACTCAACTCATTCATAAACCTCCTCCTTGGCCTTCCTCTTTTCCTCCTTCCTGGTGGTTCCATCCTCAGCATTCTTCTACTGATATCCCCCCATGTCCCTCCTCTTCACATGTCCAAACCATCTTAATCGCCTCTCTCTCACCTTGTCCCCAAAACATCCCACCTGCATAGTCCCTTTAATAAACTTATTTATCAGCAGCATTAGAAATCGAAACCATTTTCAACACTGGCAACCTCCAGCTCCACCTCTTTTGTATTTTGGTTAATGCTCATTGCTCATGAAGCCCAATTCTATGAATATGGATAGTGGTATCTCATTGGTTCGATTGTTGGCCTTCTGATCAGAAGGTCATGAGATAAAATCACAGCAACACCAAGCTGCCATTGCTGGGCCCTTGGGAAAGACCCTCAACCCACAATTTGCACAAAAAAAGATAATTGTATGTTTCTCTGAATAAGGGTGTCTTCCAAATGCCATAAATGTGAATATGTACAGTAATGAGATATAATAATGGCCGTAGACAATAAACATAACGTGGACTTAACGTTTTACTGCAAGTGTTGAGCTTTTTTTCCTCTCAAATCAGCACTTGATAAAAAAAAATAAAAAAAAATACGATTGCTCTGATGGTACCATTCGAAGCGAAAATGAGTTATTCAGCATCATTTTTCAAATCTCGGTACATTTGTAAAAACCGGTAATTGTCGCTTGCGAACGAGACGAACGAACTGGGGGGAAGGAATGAGAATCTGCTGACTCGCTGATGTCGGCTAGGCTGATATATGCATGTGATCTTTTCAAGTCTCCAGGCTTTCAACATAAAGAGAGCGAAAGAGGAACGACGGATATGTGAGAGGTGGTAGCTTAGTGCTTAAAGGCATTGGACTTTGGATCGGAAGGTCGTGAGTCCGAATCCCAGCCACACCAAAATGACACTCCTGGGTCCTTGAGCAAGGCCCTGCCTAGTTTATAAACGGGATAAATGTAAGTCGCTCTGGAAAAGGTTGTCTGCCTAATGCCATAAAACAATCTAATGTATTTGAAAAACTTGTAGCACTAAGGCAAGGTTTACATGATGTTTAATTGCTGGGTGATTGTACAGTTAACAAAATAAAAAATGTACCGGGCTGAACCAAAACCACCACAACACCCGATGCTAATTCACCTACATTACTGTGGGTGTGGCCAAACCTGATGTTTTATATAGAATATACTGGGTTCCCTGGTGGTCTAGTGGAACCAAACCCAGCCATTAGGGTTGCACAAGCCAGTGCACTCTTAGTGCCGGTCCCAAGCCCGGATAAATGGGGAAGGTTGCGTTAGGAAGGGCATCCAGCGTAAAAACATGCCAAATCAAACATGCGGATCACGAATACGGATGTTCTCTTTTCTTTTATTGTTTTTTTTTAATCAATCATTTACATGCGTCACTCACATATTAGTTTTTCTTTCCCATAAACGACAACAATATTCCGTAAAGGGAAAAGAGTGTTTAAACCCGACCCCCCGCAGCAAACGGTGTCATGAGAAGAATAGTTAAGCCTAGAAAAAAAATAAATCGTTCCAAGACCTCATATTCATCAGCATCACTATGCTGGAGGAGGTGTTACGGGTTAATAAAAAGTGCCCTTTCGCAGATTTCTGGACACAATTAGATATGCAACACACATGATTTGAGAGTGGAAGTGAGAGAGAGAGAGTCCTCCTTTCCTGCCATTTTATTGCCTGTGATGACATTGAGGGTCCTTTTTATAACCAAAAAAAAAAAAAAGAGAAGGTATAAACTTGGACGAATTACTGTTTCCCTTCTCCGTAATTGTCCATGAAAGTGCAAAAAAGTGCAACATGGGCGCATCCCTTCCTATCAAATTATAACAATCGAATATACTTGCATTCGAAGCAATGGACCGGGAGCAATATATGTGTATCACTGCAACTGTGCCGCAGAGACGAAAGAAGCATTGCTGTCATTAGGATAGCATGTTACCAGGCTTTTATTCGTGCGCCTAATGCGGCTATTACACTTGATCATTTCATACAAACCTCCTGTAGACATATGGGAATCGTTTTGTCTCCATACACTAGAGATAAGCTTCAGTTCAACATGCCCTGAGAATTGACTTGCAAGGAAAAGAACATTTCTAAGACAGAATCATTTCTGGATGTCTCAAACATCAAACGATGATGAATAATGACAAGTTCATTAAAACATTTGATTAGAAATGCCATACCCATTTTCAGGTACTTCAATTCCTAGCAAACAATACTCACTACAAACATGGCCCCCACATGGACTATATCTCCCACAATTTGCAGTTAAATATTGAACACACCTGGGCTGAATCATGCACGCAAACACACCTAGAGAGTTTACTACATTCTAGTTTTAGTCCTCCTGACTTTACCGAACCTTGAACGTTTATTGATTGCCTGAATTCCTCATTGTCTTTTTCATATTTTGGAGTTGTCTACTTTGGATTTCACATAAACTGTTCACCCCTATTATATCTGAGCTTGTTTTCATCAACTGGACGCTTATACAAGGTAAGACCACCTTGGATCTCGGTTCTCATTTTCTCCCATTTCAGTTCTGTTGACTGATAAGGCTGCTGTAATTGGGGAACTGAAATCTTAGGAAAATGTTGAGCTGAATTGGTAGAGTAGGATACAGTATATTGTGGTATTCAAATGACAATTGATTGGTATTAAGGGCCTCAACATGTGCCAAGGAAAAATTCTGCCAGCATTCCACTACTCGCACCACCATCCTGAACTGTTAACACACGACAGGTCAGGCAATGGTTAGATGCTGGTCGTGCCAAATTCTGCCCTAACACTTTGCTTTTCAGACTAGGTGAAGTTTTCTTATTGTCGTCTGCCCAATCTATATCATTCTGAGATTTTTTTGCTGACAGGAAAGCAACCATGATGTGGTCATCTACTGTTGTAGGCCATCTGCCTCAAGGTTCTCCATGTTGTCCATTTTGAACTGCTTCTCTTTAGGGCAGTGGTGGTTTAGTAGTTAAGGCTCTGGGTTACTGTTCATAAGGTTTGGGGTTCAAGTCTCAGCACCACCAAGCTGCCACTGTTGAGCTCTTAAACAAGGTGCTTAACTCTATCTGCTCCAGGGGCACTGTAGCCTGTGCTTTGACCCCTGCTTTCTGACAAGTTGGTATATGTGAAAACTAAGGTGGGGCTAGCTCAGTGGTTAAGGCTATGGGTTACTGATTGGAAGGTAAGAGGTTCAAGCTTGGTATCGCCAAGATTTCTCTTTTGGGGCCCTGAGCAAGGCCATTAACCCTATATGCTCCAGGGGGGGCTGTACCATGGTTAACCCTGCGCTTTGACAACAGCTTTCTGACAAGCTGGTGTATGCAAAAACTGGAGATGGTAGCTCAGTGGTTAAGGCTATGCGATACTGATCAGAAGGTCAGAAGTTCAAGCCCTGGTATCACCAAGCTGCCTCTTTTTAAACCTCTGTGCTCCAGGGGTGCTGTATCATGTCTGACCCTGTGCTCTGGGATATGTAAAGAAATAACAATTGCCCTGTGGGATCAATAAAATATTCTAAAAAAACTATATAAAAATAAGATTCGCTGTAGCCTGTTTAGCTTGAACTCTCCTGCCCCCTTTCAACAGCAAGGTGATTCTGCCTGGAGGTTTTCTTCTCGTTTCGAGGTTGTTGGTTTTTTTTGTGTGTTTGTATGAGAAAGAGACTGTAAGCATGCTCTTATGTGTTTTTATGCTTTTATTACTTCCTCTCTTCTTGCTCTACAAGACATCCCTGAGAGTGTGTGCAGCTGTGTCCTTGTCTGTGTTTGGGTGACTGCTTGGGTTAATGCATCACCCATCATCTGTTCTGCATACAGACCCACCTGCTCCAGCCAAGCCTGCATCTCCAAAGCTACTAGTTCATCGTGATGCCCTGCACCTTTCCTCTCTGCCACGTCCTTCCCTATCCGTCGCTTCATCCAATGACTCGGGTCTTGATTGCACATCTGGAACCTGCAGCTTTCCCACAGATGGCTGTGGCGCGTCACGGAGAGCACGTAGAGGTCTGCAGGGAGGAGTACACGGTAAGTGAATTGCTCAGAAGAGCATTGTCAAGGACGTATAGAAGCGTTAACGCACACGTGTATGAAGTGTAAAGCAGGTTTAACGTCAATTACCGTTATTTTTACCAGGGCACCCAACCCCCAAATATTCACATATGTGCCAGACCCCCTCCTGAGTTGTGTAATATTTGTGACCCTGCTTTGCTAGCCACTGTGTATGATGTTAGCATGAAAAAAATGTAAGAAAAGCTGGTAGAACAGTGCTCGTTGATGTCGAAAAGTTTGGAAGAAGACACAGAATTATTGTTTACTGGAGCTTTGCAATGCTTACATTTTCATGGTAAAATAGCATGAGGTAAGAACGAACTGGTTTTATAGTAAATTTTCAAGTCGTATTTATAGCCTTGCTTTGTACCGAACAATAATAGAAGCTACAAATATTTTTTGGTCTCAAAACATGTTGCATATTTCCAAATGCAGCACTCCGACGTTTATTTTCCTCCAGCTGCATGATTCAGCAAAATGGCAGGAAAGATGCGCAAACTCTGGTAATTTGATACACAAGTCACTAACGTGCAAGCCATCCAGGATTGATATTCCAAAGCTGTCTCGGGTGACTTTGAGCACAGAGTGCTTGGCGGATGGTGGCAGATGCTCACTGGAGAAACTGAGATAGCGCAGAAGCCCCAAGATCATTAGCAACAAGGAGAATTATATATCTTTTTTTTTTTTTTGCATTTGCATTCGCACAAAAAAAGTATGGCAGTACAGCACACCAGAGCTTTGTTGTTCAACTTCTCACTAGCAACCAAGTGGACAATAATGAAGACTTGGTGTAAATATATATAAAAAATCTACTTTGTTAAACCGAACCTAACTTTTGCTCTTTTTCGGTGACCTCAATATGAAGGGAAAATTACTTCTGCGTTTTTCACACTACAGCTAAGTTTAACTTATGTGGGCAGTCCAGTAATATGCACTGAAATACTGTGCTGAAGTATGGAATTTTAACTTGATCGATAACCCGAAGTAGCATTTGATAAGCACAAATATTGCTGCGGTACAAGAAAATAACTTTTCTCTGCGTACAATAGTAACCTTTATTTTTAAAGTGGTGTCACGGGTCGTAACTAGTGCTATGTTTGTAATGCGTCCTTACAGTAATCTCATACAGTAGTTCTCACACTTGTACAGTATTAAAGGTAAATTTAGAATCGTAATGGGTTCTCGGTGTGTCTCTGGGGAAATTCAAATGCTCTTTGTAAAACCCTATAAAACAGGAAGTTTCGAACTATCCAAAGAACTATTAAAGAAGAATTGGCCATGCCTTGTTAGTGCTGTTTGTGGTATCTTTAGCAAAAACCTTTTATATGGGTTAGAGCTGCAGCAGATCGGGAGACAATCACAGGATCACTGAGCGCGAGGCAGATGAGACACCAGTCTATTTTACACTTGGACACGTTCATATGCTTGACCAACGCTAAGGACCGATTAGCCGAGCCAGTTAACACAAAGAAATGCTAATGGGAGGTGGGGGGAAAAAAACACGGACAAATCCAAGTCTCTGAACAAACAGTAATAGAGAATAATGCTAAATGTTAGGATAAGGCCTCATGTTTGTGTGATACCAGACTCAGTAAGAGCATTATGACATATACCAAGTATTGTCACAAATGTCCCTATAAGACTGGTGATGGTGTTGGAGTGTGGAAGTGGAGATTGAGGGGGGTTATAGATTTGGGCCAGTCACCAGTACACTTCTCCGTCAAGGTCAATCCAGAGAGGGCCTTTACCAACAAGCCCCAGCTGCTCCAGCTAATATGGTTGGCATCTGCCCCTGAAAAATGTGCCACACGCCCCGATGCGCTCCTACAGAACACAAAGGACAACGGGTTAAAGAGGACCGATAATGTCTGTCAGCCATTAACCTATCCCAGTTGGACTTGAGCTATGAATAGATTGTTGTGACCTGAAAGAACTCCAGACAAAGTTATGCAAACATTGTAGTGTAACATTTGAACCTTTTTTCAAAAATCAATTGGATCTGGACAAAGGACAGCCATGCCACTGCTGTCAGCATTCTGGCCACTAAAGAACTGCAGAGACACATTCATCACTTTGCGGCTTCATATTTGTCGGGAAAAGGAGTGAATTTTGCACATTCATAGGCGTACGTTGGCAAAGCAATCTTCAGCCCGAGGCTTGCGAGGCCAATCTCATAAATCTGGATTCAAGCAGCATCTTTGAGTAAAAGTCACCAAAATGTTAGGGTACTTGGGAGTTATTTGTCTGTCTTCAGGCATTTGTACTGGCTTGAAGCTGCCAAATACCAGGCCACATACGCATTACGGTTTATCCGTGACAAAACAGAAAAAGGTGAGCGGAATAAGGCATGTATTTTCTGTTGTTGTTGTTGGTTTCCTGGGGTGCTGCCCAAAATGTAACTGAAAAGCACAGCCCTGCATGTCAATCCGTCCTAGAGAAAGCAAACAAAATCTTTTATATATGTATACACACACACATCAGCCACAACAATAGACCCAATGGCAGGTGATGCGAGTAACATTGTTTATTGCTGCTAACAATAGCACATTGTCAAGGGCTGGGATATATTGGGCAGAAGGAGGTGAACAATCGAGTTCTAAAATGGATGTGTTGGAAGCAGGAACAATGGGCAAGCTTTAGGATCTGAGTAACTTTGACAAGTGCCCAAATGCAGGTCTAGATTACTGGGTCTCTAAAATGGCCTGTTGCAGGGTTCCAAGCATACACTTTTTGGTACCTTTTTGGTACCTCCAGAAGACTTGTTGCTTTGCAGCTTCAGATTGGTCAGAGTGCCCGAGCTGACCCCTGTACACCATCAAAATCTCCCCAATAGGCAAATTAACATTCTTGGTATTCCCTAATGGCAATGTCCTTTTTTAAAAAGGATATTGCTCTTTGCACATTCACACTGCAGTCTTGTTCAGGAATAGTTTCCAGAATGAGTTAAAGGTGCCCTTTAAATTCCCCAGTTTATGATTCGATCAAGTATTTGTTGTCTGATTCATGGAGGCCCCACCTCTTGACTTGCAGGCCTTGATAGATCTGCTGGTAATGTTTATATACCAGATATGGAGGTGGTAGCTTAGTGGCTAAGGCATTGGGCTCTGGATTTGAGGCATTGGGCCCTGCTTTGAGACAATGTCTGTTGTGAAAGCGCTATAGAAATAAACTTGGATCGGAAGGTTACAACTTCAAATTCCACACAACCAAGCTGTTACTGCTGGGCCCTTGAGCAATGCCTTTAACCCTCAACTGCACAGTTGTAAGTCACTCTGAATAAGGGGGTCTGCCAAATGCTGTAAATGTAGATACCGGAGCACACCTTCAGAGGTTTTTGTAGCATATGTTGATGGGTCTGTTCTGGTGGCACAAGGGGGATAGATGGATCGTGCAACATAGAGTTCCTTTAAATTTTCCTTGTCAAATATCCCAAAACCAACCGTGTCCTTGTCCAGCAAAACCACTAGGGTGTGTCCACTAGTTTGGCCGGTGTCGAAAGCCACCAAGAACAGCAACCTCATCTAATTAACCTTCATTGCAGAACGGAGAACAATGGTAGCCAGGTTCGCAAAAGGCTCTTTTCATCTATTCCAGGGCACCACATGGCACTGGATTGGCATTGAAAGAAAATTGGTTAGTTTTTTTTTTTTTTTTCTTTCTTTTTTGGCACGTTTCTTTTTCAGGTAATTGTTGTGAAATTGCTGGCCTTGTCATGGCCTTGATGAATGGATCAGTTTTGTATTTCATGTCCATTGAAAAGGTGTCCTAGTTCTTTTTCATTGCAAAACCTGGGATTTGAAACCCCAATGTCATAGCGACCATGTGGTCAAGTGTCTGTTGCGCTTGGCTAAGCCAGCATGTTTGGTCGTAAAAGAAAAAAGAATTCTAAAAACCTATGTCCTTGCTCTTGCAGACTCCTGACCATGTAGTGTCTAGCAGAGAATAGCTGTTATTCTCATGGCACATTTTTAGTCTAGCTGGATATAAAGCCAAAGTGACCTCTGCACAAGTGTTTGTGTTTGTGTGTGTGTGGGGGAGGTGTGAAAGCCTATGCAGAAAAGCCCACTCAGGGCACTAGGGAAGCCAGTAGGCATATGGTAACTGTGACCTCTTTTTCTTTTTCTTTTTTTTTTTTATTCAATTCATTTGCCCCCCCACCCCTCCCTTTTTTTTTTCCCAATTTGTCATTTTCCGTTCGAATTAATGTATCGTTTCTCCCCCACACTTTGGCTAATCTCGTTGCGTTTTCCCAATCTCCCTCAGATCTCATCAGCAATCAGTTTCCTGTCTGATGCTTATTCATGCGCTCTGCTTTAATGTCTTGCTTTCTTCTCCTTCACTGTGCACTCCTGCTCTCCTCACCCTCCTCCTTTAGTTTTCCCTTAGCTTTCTTTTCACTTTTACACTCTTTTCATCATCTTCTCCCCTCCAAGCTGCCACCACATGTAATTCATCCTAATGTGACACGTGAACTTCTTTAATCGTAACAAAGCCATTAATCAAAGTGTTTGTATGTAAATGGCAAACGGCATTTGCAAGGTATTTTTCTTCCAAATAAATGCGTAAGCCACCGTTTTTATGACAAAAGCTTTCTATCTAAACAAACGTTGGCACAGAAAAGTAGTCGTGCACGCGCTAAGCTTGTTCAGTCCAGGTTGGGTTGTGCGGTTGCGAGAGTTTTAAGACGTCCTGCAAAACTGGAATTGAAGATAACGTCCGTCCCTTGATGTACACCCTCGCCTAAAAGCTTACTCTGTCAACATTTCAAACGGTCTAAAATTATGTGCCCCGTGGCGCACAATTCATGCCTATCCCACCCTTTATGCCTGAAATACGATCAATCTTGTTCCAAACGGAGAGCCGGAGCGTTTCTATTCCGTGTCTTGTAAGGTAACGCATTAGGTTGCAATTCCGTTGGCTTAGTGGCACGGCCGTTTAAACATTTATGACGATACATCACGATATATGGTGCTGTCAGTGCACGTATGGCTTAGGGGCATATTGCCAAAGTGCCGAACGTCTCCGAGGGTGGCTGTTCCGGAGCTGTGGAATGACAAAACTCCGGTCTTGAAGTATTTATGACCTCGGGAGGCACAAAGCCGAGTGTTCTTCTTTATTTTCGCTAGGCAAGTCTTGCCCTAGCTGACAAACGTTATCCCTTCTGCGTTGTAGTCGAGAGGTGTTTATAATGTGCCGTGTGAGCCCCGGATCAGACGACACACAGGCTCTCTGACTGCTGTCTCCTCTAACATCTTTGGCCCAGGGAAGGGAGGGTTATTATCAGAACTACAATCCTCGTGCTCACAATCGCGTGCTACATAAGGAGCCAGGAGCATCAGGATACATCCTTTGTATTCCGCGAGTCTTGTTATGACCAGCATACAGGAAGCGAAAGAAAGTACAAGAGGTACACGTCTCCCTTTTGAATTGCCGAACAGCGCCTGGATTCAGGAAAAGAAAAACACCAAGCGTGACTGCCACACAATACAATTAATATCGACGCGTTTTCCGAACCGATCACGCTCCGCCGATTTTCCAAGGAGCGTCCTGAATACAACGACTTGTGCCCAACGTGGGGAGGGTGCAAACGCGACATTTGTGGTTTAAATGATCAGATAACAAGGTTTTATTCTAAAATGTTAAATATTTCATTGTCTCTCAAATTCCCTATGTCTTGGGGGTGGGGTTTGAGGGGGAGCAAAACAGACATGCGTATGCTGGCCTCCTATAATTTTATGCTCCAGTATTTCTGTGTATGAGCATCCGCCGTTGTCGTGGTCCAGAAGCTCACACACACACACACATGTATGCACATACACACACACCAGCTGCAGCCTTGCCACCCATGGCATGGGCATAAACCCTGCAAATTTAATGGTTCAAATGCAACATGGCCTGCCATCTGGGTTGGAAAACTTTTTCCTGAACGCTCTCTCTCTTGCTCTGATTAACCACATTTTGGAACACTGAAACAGATCGAATCGTTACAGGAACACGTCTGCGTTCCGAAGAACCGATGCTCGACAAGCACGCGATTGGAAATGACTTCTGGAGTGATATGAGCTACTTGATCATGAATTTGTTCATAACCTCCTGAGCCATTCAAGAATTATTTATCCTACTGAATTTCACTGCAACAGCAGGATATCAGATATATTCGATCAAATCGAAGCCCATATTGAAAACACTTAAAGATGATCCAGGAACCCGATCCACCTGAGGTGAAACGATACATGGATATCGTCTTTCGCCTCAGATTTGCACATCCGAGGCCGCTGTGTTTGTTTCCTTATGATGCGCTCTATTATTATACGGCTTTTGCTAATTAGTTTTCCGCCAATGTTGCCATCCTTTGACCACGGGTAAGGACAGACTTAACTGTTCCACTCTACTACACAGCACATGTAAAGCCATCAGTGCCTGCCTGTAGGACACTGGATTTGGCAACAGTCATGATCCTTCCTCTGTTCATCTGTCACTCAGGGACAGGCTCAAACAAGCCCGGACACAGGAAGAAACACTATCCAATTAATCCATCTCGTTTTCACTTGGCCAGAGATTAGTGGTTTCTCACGATACTGGGATCCTACTTTTGCCCACTATTTTTATAATAAATGCGATCGGAGTTCAGCTCGAGATTAACTTAGACTTCTAAGAGCCCCTGACCAGCGTATAAAGCGAACTTTAAAATGGAACCTTTAAGCGAAACCCGTAACATGATCCGGCTCCTGGATTTTACCTCAATCGATCAGGAAAGAAAGGAGAGTGGAAAGATAAGCGCAACAGCCCTACGGTCTTTATTTCACAAGCTAGGAATGTATGCTCAATACACGAGCAAGGTGGATACCTGGCCATCACAACGATATGGGCTCTGTCTCCAAACTGTTACCACAATGTTGGAATCTCACAATTTTACAGACTGTTCTTCAATTTAAGAGGCCCAAACACTGTTTACAGGGAGGTGGTTGCTTTGTGGATTTGGGGATCTGAACTAATGACCACTCCTGGGCCCCCATAGCTGCTCATTTGTATGAATGAGATAAGAGGTGTTTTCCAAATGCTGACGATGTTCCTATACGATAAGATAGAAGAACCCATATTTCCTACACAGAACCTCTGACCTCCTTAACCCCAGTGAGTACATTTGGGATTAACTGGAACACAGACTGAACCCCAGACCTTCTTATCTTCTCAACATCACTACCTTATCTCCCTAATGTTCTTTCTTTTCTGACTGATCAGAGTAGCCACACCCCCCCAAAATCTAGTAGACTTTGCAGATAAATGGAGCTTATTATAAGAGCAGTGGAAGAACCAAGCCAGTATTGATGGCCATGTTTTTTTAGAAAAAGATGTTCAATGACAAATCGGGGTGTAAAGTCCCCGAGTATCTCGAGTATCTCCAAACTTTGTAGTTTAAAACAAGGCAAGATATTTAGTTAATGGTATATTGTTCTAGTACAATGCAGAAGAAGAACAGATGTTTGAAAATGTGGGCATGGGTCAAAAGGATCAATTCCTGGGCCACACATTTAGGGTTATGGGGGAGCCGCGGGAGCCGGGTTTGGGGATAATAACGTAACGTTAGCGCCTGTCGAATCGGAAAAGGAATTTCAGCACACACGCAGGAGCAAAAAAAGAGAAAAGGAACAAAGCCATTAACGTGGAGCTAGTCGAAATGTTAGCATAAAAACATAATTACCCAAACCATGATATCCGTGGATTCGCAGGAATTCACCTCACGGCTTTTCTCTTTTCATCCTTTCGAACGACGGTTCAATACAGCCGCTTCCGACTTTACCCTGAAAATGGTTTTCTCGTTGTACTTTGCAAAGGAAATTGTATTATGTTTTACTTTTCATGCTTGCTTTATTCCTCACACATCTTTTATTGACTGTTGCTGTTCAAGATCATCAGACCACCAGAAGCCAGACAGAAAAATGGTGCTCAGCGCAACGCTCGAGAGATTTGCTGACATTACAAGCACAATTGTAGTGTTTAAGAGGGGAAAAAGAAAATCGTTAAAAGTTGAGCAGTGCTGAGATTCCAAGCAACGAAGGAATACTCATTCGATTCGTAATTTCTCTGATGAGCTCTGGGGTGACGTGTCTGAGGAAATCTAAGGATTCAAGCTGATGATATAATACGGCTTCAAGGTGCTCTCTTGGAGAATTGTGTATAATGCAGTGCCATCATGTTTGTTTGCATCTATCTGATTTTAGATATATCTGTAACTCTATTCAGAGTCAAACTTGGAGTGGGTGTGGCCTAAATATATATTGAAACAAACAAACGGAAAATGTATGCTAACATGCTGTATCTAGAAACAGTGGAAAACCTTGCGATTTCTCAGCTATGGATGGGATGGACAGAATTGATAGAATGGATGGGATGAATGGAAAAGGTGGGATGAATGAGATTAGGTGGATGGAATGAATGGATCGAGGAGATCATTCGAATGGAATGGATGGGATGAATGGAATAAATGGGGTGGATAAAATTGATCGGATGGAGTGGATGGATAGGATTAAATTGATTGGTGGGATACATGGATAGATAGAATGAAGTGGATGGGATGAACTGGATGTGATGCGATGGATAGAATGGATTGGAGTAGATGGGATGGAATAGGTGGAATGGATGGATAGATGGTTGGGAATGGATGGGTTGAATGGGATGGGTCGGATGAATGGATAAATAGGGTGAAATGGAACAGATGGATGGATGGATTGATAGACTTCCTCCATCAATCCATCTATCACACAGCAACTCATGTACAGTAGTGCTCTTTCTTTGTCCCATAAGTTTCATATCTATTTGCTTTCTTACTCCCAGTTGGTATGAGGTTTTTATGGTTTATTACAACCAAATTTTGGAATAATGCAAATCCTTTTAAACGAATTGTTGCCAAATTGCTGTGTGTATAAGTTACTTATAAAAGTTTCCAAGTATGGATTTTGGTATATCCACGATATGGCCAACCGTTTCAGGACCCCTGACATTTCCAGCCATATGTAGTTATTCCTTAAACTTTTACCACTAAGTTGCAGACACACAATTGTATAGGATCTTGAATTGAGCTAGAATTAAATTTTCCCTTTCACTATGATTAGCCTGCAATAAATTTCTGACCTCTATTGTGGATGAATGAGTCCAAAATCTTCCCAGAAGACTGGAGGTTATTATAACAGCAAATGGGGACTCGATGTGAAAACATTTACATAAGTTTAGTAACAATATTAAATGCAAAAAAACTTTGCTACTGTTCATGGATAGAAATTAGCAGGAAGTTCATAAGTATTCTTCCTCCCAAGCTTCAGCCATTTCCTGAGTTGATTTTAATCACATTTCCATTAGTTCAATATCGAACCTCATTAAAAAAGCATCAATTGAATGCTCCTGTTCCTGCATTGTTGACACCCACACAAACCTAAATCTCAATTTAGCCCTGTTGGTAGGCAATGTTCTGCTTGAGTGG
Organism: Silurus glanis; assembly: GCA_014706435.1. NCBI lineage: Eukaryota > Metazoa > Chordata > Actinopteri > Siluriformes > Siluridae > Silurus > Silurus glanis. The sequence goes on from JAAIIK010000079.1 coordinate 826,583, forward strand.
TGTTGCTGACAGGGTGAAAGCCTTGCCAGTTTAAGACACAAATGTATCCTCGATACCTGCTGAATGCAAATAAGTAAGGTTTTGATTTGGGTTTGGCTGGGGGTGAGGGGGGCAGTTTCTGTTCGGGGGGGGTCAGTTGGCTTGGGTTTTGGGATGGTTTATGTTTAGATGGGCCTATAGATTTAAGTGGGGAGTCGGGACAGTTTCGGTTTTGGTGATTGGATGTTGGGTTAGGGGTTTAACTGGGGGGCGGTTTTTGGTTTTGTGCTGGTGGACACAAATGTACGCTTAAGTCCTGCTAATGGCAACTGAGCATTTGGGGTGGTGTTTAGGTTGTGGGAGTTTAGGCATTGAGGCGTTTCAGATTGCTTGGCTTTTAGCGAGGTTTGGGTTTAGATGGGGGCTTTTTTGGGTATTTGATTGGCTAGTTCGGACAGTTTGGGTTGGGGTGATTTGGGTTTGGGTTTATAGCGAGTTTTTGGGGGTTTGGCTGGGTGGGTTTGGTGTGTTAGGATAAACTTTGAAAATATTTTTGCCCTTTAACCAAACATGTCTTCACCCAATGTTCGTCTTTAGATAAATAGAATGTGATCAATGGATAGAATTTTATGCGTTGGAAGTAATGAAGGATGAAGGAAAAAGTCAGTTCACGCACATGCGACAAAAATAGTTTTCATTTATACTGCTTTTGTTTGCATCTCTTAACCTATTACCAGGTTTTATTGTGACACATAGAAAGTACAGTACTTTCCCTCCTTCGAACATGAGTGCTTTGACAACAGCGAACGCTGAAGAAGCTTCGTCACAATGGGCCCCCTGTGCAGAAGGGTTTTACTCACAATGCCTTTCCAAATAAAGAATTTGGGCTCTTGGGCTAGCCTTATGGCGAGTAAAACGGACTAAACAATGCTAATCCAAGCCATCTTGTCTTTTTCTTCTCCTTCTTGGTTGTTACCAGGTGTGCAGCCACACTGTCCAATCAGCCAGTCTGAAACTTGGACACAATTACCCACGTAGTGGGGCAGTAAATGTACAGTGGTTAAGGCTCTGGGTTTCTAATCAGAAGGTCAGGGGTTCTAGCCCTGGTATTGCCAAACTGCCACTCTCGGGGCCCTTGAGCAAGGCCTTTAACCCTCTGTTTCCCTGTGGGATCAATAAAATATATTTTCCTAAATGCTCATCACGCATGTTGGGTCACGAACCCTAGTCTAAGCAAACCAAGTACACCGCGTTGGGCGTCAGTACGGATTTAGCCGAACAGAATTCCATGCTACGATTTAGGCTAAAAAAAATAAATAAATAAAAAAAATCGCATGCTGTCTGACAAGCGCACCAAGAGCCTGCTTTCATATCTGACAACTTCCAGGCAGTGTGTCTTATGCGTGCTTTTGTGCAAAGAAATCGTTCGGTCAGAACACTTCCTGTGTGTGCGCGGGTTCTCAGAGGCGAAACGACGCCGAACGACATATTCTGATGCATGCGGCTTGTAGTTGTCTCCTCCTAATTACTAAAGACATGCCACTGTCAGCAGTGTCATGCCAGGCTAATGTCTCCTCGGAGGCTGACAGCCACCGTGTCAGCCTGTTCGGAGGCGGCTGCATCAGTGTTCCCGAAGATGAAGCGAATTAAAATCCTGTCAGGGCCTCGCAAACGGTCACTTGAGCCAAAAGGAAAAAAAAGAGAAAAGAGAAGCAAGGACTGTAATTACCATGTGTTGTTGTTTGCCTTTGTGCTTTATAACAAAGCAAACTTAATTAGACATCTTCAGGAAAAGTCTCCCAAAGAGCTCCACATGTGTCAACAAGGTTTTTTATTTTCTGTTTCGCATAAAAAAAAAAAACAGCCCAAATACGTGGCAGGTATTCATTTAAATAATTTTTGGTGCCGCTAATGCTTATTTGCGTGCTTACTTTCTTACCCTGAAGGAAAATACGTGTGCGTGGACCTCACATGGGTTATCCTACACTTAACATTGAAAGAGGAATGACTCTGCAATTGCTAGGCTCTTCTAATGACGGCGTCGTTCATTGATCCTTCTTCCTGGTGTCGGTCAATATCACACCATTACCACAGGAGCAGGCTTTTCCGGCTGATGTTTGATATCTGCCTTCCCCGGTCGCATGCAAATGCTGAGAACTAACCTCGCGTTTCCTCAGAAGAAATGCATTCCTCCCTTGCTTCCTTCCTTCCTCCTCGGCTTCCTCTACCTCCTCCTCCAACATGTTATCCAGTAAGCACTGTTTTAACTTTTCCTCCCTTTGCTACGTTTGATTGCCATTAATGCAAGACCATTATGTGTACCACTGCTCTCGGACGGCCCATTAGCCACGCACCGTGCTCCTGATCCTTGCTCTTGGCGTTCTAGCTCGGGCTGAGCTTCGCCATGCAGAGCGTATTGATCGTTTTCTTTCTCTACCGTATAAAAAAAGAATTGCAGGAGGCGATGTATGTTTCCTTTTTGCAATTCCTTTTTTTTTTTTTTTCTTTTCAGTCGCGCCCCAGCGAGGCGACATCCTGTAACATGGCACCCCGAGTACTCCTAATAAACAGTGGCCTTGTGCTAACAACCTGGCAGGCTAATCATAACAGTACTGTATGCGGCCGGAACCTAAGGCCGGCACATCCACACTGACACTTTTTCAGACAGGTGGCCTGATTAATGCCTTCCTTAACCTACTATCTTCTCCCGGGTTCGGTATCGATGCTGTCGACAACATATCTAGCTGACAGCAAATAGGTCGACTAGTCAGAATATCCCCTTTATTAGCTATTCCTGAAGCCAGGACATCTAGGTATAGATTTGTGTATTGGAGGACCAAGGATGACGATAAGGAGGTCATCAAGATCTGCCGCTGTATCGAAAAACATCAGGTACACTTGATGGAATAGTAAAAGAGTGGCGAGATCACTAGCTGGGGGTCTGTACTTTGTTGTATACGTTTCCTAATGTTCGTTTAAACCCGAACGCTTTTTTTAAGATGACCATATGCAGTTAGCATCAGAATCTCACCCACCCGCTGCACTTCACACGTTAGCGATGGGAAGATCAGATTATTGTATCGACTTGGTCCTTTGAATCTCGTTCATCAAACCCAATCATTGAGTCATTGAGTTCAATTCTTTGCTTAGATCAGGAAAAAAAAGCAATGTTACATTTTTAATAAGCAGATCCCCCAACACGTGTACATACACAAACTTTGACTATAGTTCTAATAATGAAGAAAATATGTATACAGACTCTCTTTACGAACATTTACTTTACGGACTTTCGCGGATACTCGATGTGAAATTTGTTAATTTTTATCATTTTTTATTACTTCATCCAAAATATTGTATTCGGTATTTCGATTTGTTTTAGTATATTTTGTTTATTTAAACAAATGTATTGCTTTTTCATCATTAGGAGATTTGCGTAGTCAATAACGAACACAGTAACAACTTGCGAACAAATTCATGGTACGAACGTTCAGGACGTGACTCGTTCGTAAGGTGGGGAGCGCCTGTATGTAACTGCGTAGCGTCAATAGGAGTCACGTGACAAAAGAACAAACGACTCGGACCAAAGGACCCATGAGATGAACTACTCGATTCAGGTTCCTGTACTGTACATAAGCTAGAAAAATTTTGCGATGCTAGTGATATTAGCTGACACGTAAAATATAAAAATTATAAATATATAGACAAACACGATAGAGTCCCAATATAAGAATCACCTGTTCCACTATGATTATGCGAGGCTTGTTGAACACGAATACTGACCAACTCCAAACTCCAAACGTCCCCACACCGCAAAATCTAGTGGAAAACTTCCCCCCCCAATAATATTGTATTAGAGCAATCAATGGTCAAATGCCAACATACTAAAGTTTTGGCCATGTACAGTGTACATTTCCACACAACCAAAGATGCCGAATCGAACAACCACTTCTTGATTTGGTCCTGAAAACAAGAAGTGGGATCCCATTTAACAAACTACTCCATGTTTTATTTATGCATGATGTGCAAGCTTAGCCTTTTTAAACACGTGACTTTGCAACAATCGGGAAATGATAGCTTGTCTGTCTTGTCTTCCTTTCTATAGAGTTGACTTGTAGCCTTGCTCATGTAGCAAAAGATGTTTTGAGCATCGAAAAGCTTTGTAGCTTTGCTTTTTTATTCTTTTTTTTTATGTAACACTCTATGAAAAATATTCAATGAATGTTGGAATGAAAAATTCAATGACACTATCAACAGGAAGCAAAAGAGATAAAGAACGAAACCATGGTATAAAAAGATGGGGGGGGGGAAAAAAAAAACAGAACAGGTTCAGAAGGTGCCGGTGACATTTCCTCAAATCCCTCTGAGCAGCGGTATCACAGGAAGCCCGGTCGTAACATCTGATATTTCCGAATTGATTTGCCGGCTTCGCTGAAAGTTGCACGTTGCCACTGGTGAAAATCCGTTTGATGAGAATTGGATGTCCTTTTTATATTAAACTTGCGCATGGCATTCCTGGGACATTGGCGACTTTGACTTGGTCATGTCATTGCACTCGCCATATTGGCATATAGTCAATCCTAATGGATTTCCTGTGTGTACAAGAATATGGCGCATTTTTTTGCACGAGATGCTTTGTTCGATCGGAATTTGCTTGTAGGGTTCCCCTCAAACATTCAAAATCGTTTCACGAAGCCTTGCCAATTTAATGCTATTAAATTAGCTGGTTTCTTCTTCTTTCGGCTGCTCCCGTTAGGGGGCGCCACAGCGGATCATCGGTCTCCATACCCCCCTGTCCTCTACATCTGCCTCTTTTTAAAAAATACTACCTGCATGTCTTCCTTCACCACATCCATAAACCTCCTCCTCCTTGGTCTTTCTCTTTTCCTTCCTCCTGGCGGCTCCATCCTCAGCATTCTCCTACCGGTATACCCCATGTCCCTCCTCTGCACATGTCCAAACCATCTCAATCATGCCTCCCTCACCTTGTCTGCAAAACGTCCTAAATGCGCTGTCCGTCCGGCCGTTCCATACGTCCTTTCCTTCGTCGTTTGATCATTTTGATAACAATCCAGTCTTCGGATCCAAATGGATCAGCAGAAAAAGCAATAAAATTTCCCTCATGATTGAGGTCGCAATTACCTTTTTAAGCAGATACCCTTAAAATAGAAGAGAAATATATTGATTATTTATTTTTTTCCCCTGGGTTGAACCTGTAGCTAGGCAGACCGAAAGATGCACTCGAAGATTAGCTAAAGTCCCAGGATTTCGATATTAACCTTTTTGAGCATAATGTTGGGAATCTAAGCCTGTCCTCCAGCAGACCTCCGGTGAGCTCTGCTTCTCTAATTAGCTGCCTGACATTTCACTTAATGCAGTAGGAAAAAAAAAAGATAGAGCGGGGGGAAAAAAAAACAACATGGCTGCGTCGTGATGATCTGATATCAGTAATTGGAAGTCACTTTTTTTATTTTCCCTTTTTTTTTTTTTTGTTCTTGGGTGTTGTTCATCTCGTCGATGGCGCCGGGGTTTAATTCTGATGCCTGTGGAGATATCATTAAAATGAAGCGCCGCTCTATTCCCGAAGGACGTCTTGAGGAGTCTGCTCTAATCACGTGCGGGTGTCTCTGCACGTGGAATAGTGTGTGTATATATTCAGAGAAATGAAGTACAGCCCGGGATCAGCGCACCATGAAGACGGATGTGGGAAGGCGGGGTGGTGTTTTTTGAGAGGAACGTATCGTTTTGCCCTGCTTGTTCTGCGGCTGTTTGATGACATGAGGCTTGTTGGCACCCCTGGCTATGATTACTTTGGGTGCTAGGCGTCTCGTCGCGGCCACCTTCGCTATCGAATCAAAGTCATGCCGATCGTCCTTGCTCGAGCTGACAGCTTAATTTCCTGTCACTTGCTGCTGCGGTCCATCTGATCGTTGTCATTAACACTGATTTCTGAAGTGCCTACTCCTGGTCTACGCCTGCTTATAACCCTGCCCTTGTCTTTTCTTGAGAGCTATATTTTGAAAAAAAAGCATTCCAGGCTGAAGGTCCCTGCTCAGAGGTACGTCATGTATCCCATTCGGAGTTAATGCCGACATTAATAGTTAAACGTTATATAGAGGCGCTCAGATTTCTCAGCTATGACGTCTATCTGAGATACTTCCAGCCAAGTACAGGGCATCAATCATCTTGCTCAAATGCCTGAGCTATACATTTTGTGGAGAATGGTATCAGGACATCTGCCTTTTCCAGTCATGTGTCGTTTTTCCACAAACTGTCATCCCAAAAACGGAGGTGCTGGATTTTAGGAGGTCTGGATTTGCTAGCTGAAAAACTAGGAGAACCAAAGCTGATCTAGCCAGACGATTCCTCTGGGCAGCCAGCTCCATGAAGATATGCTTTACATGGGTTGGAAGATCTCGAGTGACCTGCTATCGAGTTCTGAATTGGAACTCTGTCTGCACCCCAGGCCTCCGCACTTCCTCCTACATCAATAACTGACGTTACGAATGTCCGAAGTCTCCCAAAAATCTAGTGGAACATCTTCTCAGAAGACTGGTGGTTGTTATACATTATTATTATTATTATAAAAAAAATACATATACCAATCTTATGGCCAGGTGTCCACAAAATGTTCATTTGGTGTGCTCCAAGTTTCTTCCTCTAAAGAGCACAGAAGCACTGACTGTGTTCAATTCCTTCCCATTTTTTCTCTCTCCTTAATTAATATCTGCCTCAGGGCTACGTATAAACAAGACAACACCAAAAAATGAAAATGAAACCCCCCCCCCACCCCTTTCACCCACTTTGAGAAGATAAATATTGTAACATGCATTATGCATTCTTTGGTGAACGTCCTTAATTGGTTCAGAGCGCTGCAGAAGGAAGCACACGGTTCTTCATGAGTGTTTGGGGAAAGGGGGAGCTCGGTGGTTGTTTCAACTTCTAATCAGATGGTTGTGTGTTCAAATCACAGCACTGCTGAGCTGCTACTGTTGGGCCCATGAGCAAGGCCCTTAGCCGTCTACGGAGTTTTGTAAAAAAAAAAAAAAATGTCTCTCTGGATAAGAGAGTCTGCCAAATATCTTGAATGATTTGGTTTTGGAGAAACTGTCAATAGCATCCTGGACATGCTTTCAAATCAAGCATTAGGTCCATGGTTTGCTGCCTATGCTGAGGTTTCTCGGGTGAGGTTTCTCATGTTCTCTGGTTTTACCTCCTAGTGTATTTAGCCATTTAAAAAGTGCCCTTAGGTGTAAATGTCCATCTCAGTACATCTGTCTCCCCCCTGTGTACCCTAGTGTTACAAGCTCCACCCTGTCCCTCAGACCAGGAGACAGCAGGTACTCAAGAGAAATAAATAAATCCAAATAATGAATGCATAGTCAGTGTTTTGGCAGAAAGTAAAGAGGTGCTTGGAGGTGTGGCTTTAGATGGATCACTGAGGCAAGCGGTTGTATTTGTGAGAATTCTTTTGAAAACTTCGGAAGCCCCCCCAGAGCCATGCTTTTTTATTTATTTATTTTTTTTTTCATTTTTATGTTTTTCATGGATGTATTTATTGATTCAGAGAGGTGGTAGCTTAGTGGTTACTGATTTGGAAGGTCGTGGAGTTCAAGCCCTGGTATCACTGAGCTGCTGCTCGTGGGGCCCCTGAGCAAGGCCCTTAACACTCAGTGCTTCAAGGGCGCTGCATCATAGCTGACCTGCGTTCTGACCCCTGCTTCCTCACATCACGGGGATATACGAAGAAGAAATTATGAATTTCTTTCTGTCTTTCTGTCAGACAGACAGACAGACAAGTCAAGAGTTAAAAGCCTCTGGACTCTTGACTTGTCTGTCGGTCCTTAAGGTATGTGTGATCAAATCCTAGCACCAACTCATCTGCCATTGGTGGACTGGATGGAATTGGATGAATTGGAACGGCACCCCAGGTCTCCTCACCTACATCTGACTTTTTCTAACGCCCTTGTGGCTGATAAACACAAATGCCCATAAGCACACTACAACAATGTAGTGAAACAACAGCCCTGAAAAATAGAGGGAATTGCAAGAGCAAATTAGGACTAAATGTGGAATGCGACGCTCAAAAAGCACCGACCAGGTGTCCGCAAACTTTTGGCAGCAGTGTGTGTTTTGATGTATTCTAGACACGTTTTCTGTTCGCAATTGATTGAAGCCCGTGGTTTACTCAAAAAGCCGTTTATATCGCAGTGTCACTCTGCCACTTCCCGCTGCCACTCCAGCGTGGCGTTCGCCTGCTAACTTTACGGGTCATTTGGAAACCAAATCGGCGCGTTCGCTAGACACGGACACGGCGCGTCTATTCACGAATCGCCGAAGATATTTAAATAAAGCTGCTCGTCTGTTCATTTGAGTGAAGCGCTGAAAAGCTGCCCGAAAACTGCCTGGCTCGGAGCCTGAAGTAGCTGGGCTGTGCTCAAAAAAAAAACAAGAAAAAAACTCCACTTTGACGATCAAGCTGCCTGGTGCCCTTCAGCTAGCTCGCGCTTTAATCTCGCTGTGTGTTGGGAATGTGAACTAATGAGATAAATTAGCACTTATTAGCCTAAAGCTAAGATATCATCTGTGTGCGGAGATAAAAATAATAATAATAATAATACGGATTCCTTATGTGTAGCTTTAGCAAAGGGGGTGACTGTGGAAACTTGTACGTGGTATCCCCCAAAAGTATTGGGACACCTTTTTCCAGATACATGTACTACAGACTGTTTTCACCAAGTTAGAGCGGCACAATCGTATCGGGTGTCTCTTGGATGCTAAAGAATCGTGAATCGTTTTCCTTCGTGTGGCGCAAACTAGGAGGTCCAAACCTCTTCGAGCATGACCCGCATGACCTGTGCTCAAAGCTAGCTCCAGGAAGAAATGGTTGCACACCTCAAATTGTGGAACGTCTTCCCGGAAGAGCGTCGTTTTTGTTAGTTAATTGGAACTAAATGTATATGTCTGATGAAACCCATTCCGGCGGTAAGCACTAGGGCATGTAGATACAGTCAGGAGTCGTGTGTGTTAAATGTATTAATTTGCTTTTTATTCTTTTTTTTTTTTTTTTTTTTTTTTTCTTCTTCAGATAGATCACATAGAACACAGCCTTAGACAATAGCAGTTAAGCTTATCCATACAATGTATGCCTCGTTTCTTTCGCCAGGCGTCTGCTGGATCCCTGGTGTGTGACTGTGTGTGTTTGTGTGTTCAGAATTGGTTGAAACAGCAAAATGATTCTTTTTTTTTTTATTATTATTTTTTTAATGGGTTTCATTCAATTACGCATCGAAGCGCAAGACTTCGACGGCCAAAAATACCCCCGGTCTGACTAATGCAGCGATCAATCCCTCTCCATGCCGAGCTTGTGTAATTAGACAATAATGAGGGCGCAACTGCATTATGCTGGATCTCCAACTATGTGTTGACCTCAGCAAACTTCTACTCCATTAGACAGCAAATAGCTCGCAAAAGGCCCGGGTAATAAACCATGCCATTCCACCTCAGTGGGAGACCTGAGCAGGAGTTTTTTTTGGAAACGTGAGACACCTCAGGGACGGTCTTCAAGGTTTGGATTGGGAATGGAAGAAGGTCCAGGTCGGATTGAGGTCTTCAGGCAGACACACAGACACACACTAAGTCAGAAAACCGCATCCACAACCGCACAACACACGGAAAAATAAAAAACTAAAAAGGAGCAAACTTCCCGAGCGAATCGAGTGCGACGGCAGAAAAAAAAAAAAAAAAAAAAACCAACCCAAACAAACGGAGGCAAACAAAGTTATTTCCGTCTGGCTTCGGGTTAAAGTGCGCATAAGATCATCCTCTGCTCTTGAACGTTTTTTGTTCGAATTGAAAAGGAGTGCAGCGGCGTCGCGCAAGCACCATACCGACAACGAGGAGTCGGATGCCGCTCGGAACTCGGAGCGCTTCCTGCCTTTCATCATTTCCGTCAGAGGTTATGTCGGGTGGGGGGGGCAGTCGGAAAAATATCGCTCGTCGTCGTGGGTCAAAGAGGTAAAAAAATAGAATAAAGAAAAGAAAATCGTTTAGAAAAAAATGTTTTTTTTTCCTTCCCTGAAGTGAAAGGCGCACCTGGGTGAAAAAAACAACAACAATGTGGCTAAAGAATAAATACATATAAAGCAATAAATACGTGAAGTCGATCAGTGATGTAAATATGAACTATTCAAGAAAGCTTTGTTTTTTCCTTTTTCTTTTTTTCCTTTTTTTTTTTTTTTTTTTTAAAATAAATCATTTACATCACTAATGTATAAGTCAAATGTCATCGGGTGTCCTAAACATTCAGTCATTTATTTGTCAAGGTCCTGAGGTGTGGAACCGACAGGAAACTCATAAGCGCTCCGTTTCCTGTTCACGCCCATGCCGTATTTGATCAGCTACCTTCATTTACAGGCTTTTTTTTTTTTTTTTCTTTCAAGGAAAAAACATTTTAAAGCAGTGTGGTCGGTATTTTGCTGAATCAACAAAAAAAAAAAAAATCTAATTCTTTCCAAAAAAAAAAAAAAAAAAAGAAAAGCTAGGCTAGGCTAGGCTAGTCGCTCCGACTGATGTTAATGCGGAAAAGCCTCTCCTTGGTACAACGGAGCTTCCGACAGATTTCCAGTCGTTTTTGTAGTTCGGGTGGTGGAGATCTCGTGATTGGATCGCGATGGCGGCGCGCTCGGTACGTGACGCGAACGCGCAGATGGCTTCGAAGGCCGTGGATGCAAACGTTCTCAAGAACCCACGTGGTTTCTGTAGAGCATTACAATAGGCCTATCAATGTGAGCTTTTCTCGGCGTGTAAGGCAGTATCACAGGACGGATAGGCAAGGATTCGACGTTGCGTTATGAATGGCAGGATTCGATTTGAAAAAGAAAAGAAAGGAAAAACATCCAAATGACCAGAAATTGTCACAATTTAAAAAATAGCTGCCCTGTAAGTTTATCTCAGCATTGCAAAAAAATAAATAAATAAAATTTTTTATAGAAATGTGCTGGCTGAATAAGCTGTGTTAAAGCGAAAAAACGTGTGTGTGTGTGTGTGTGTGTGTGTGTGTGTGTGTACATGTGTGTTTTTATATATATATATATGTGTATACATTACATATTTAAATAAGCCCCGCTAGCGTAGCTGTACGGTAGCCGGATCGCTTGGTGAGAGCACAGACAGAGAAAGGACGACAAGTAGGTAAAAAACATACAAACGGCAAAACGGGGAGAAAAAAAAAACGAAAAATACGGACAGCAAAGGAAACTCACAGAGTTCGACGGCTACTAAGGCAACAGTTTGCCAAATACAATATAAGCCCATGTATACTGCAACACAACTATATATTAATTTAATAAAATACACAATATAGCTCTTGTACACGTAACAATTTGGCTCATATGCACAGAGATTGCAGGAGGAAAGAGAGAGAGAGAGAAAGAAAAAAAAAAATCAATAAAAATGTCATTTCGGTGTAAACACATTAAATCGGATACATTTTGCACATTAAATGAATATCGTGAATAAGTGACACGTGAAGGGACATTTCCTTTTTTTTTCTTTTTTTTTTTTTTTAAAATTTTCTTGGAACCGGCGTCCTTTTGCAGCGTAATAAATATCTTTAAAAATTTCATTTTTGGCTTAAATTACTTTTTTTTTTTTTTTTTAAAAAAAAAAAAAAAAAAAAAGGTATAAATATTTTAATATCTGGACACTATACATAAGTTCATATATGTATATATTATATATATTATCTATATATTTATAGATATATTTTTCACAGTCGAAGGAAATATGTCCCTAATATACAGAATTATGATTGCCTTAATTGAATGTAGGACGAGTGGAAGGTCACTGTAAAAGGAGTGACGAGTAGAAGACGAGGTTCGAAAGACAAGTGTTCACACGAAGGACCAATGAAGAAGGGGGGGGGAAAGAGTAACAGCTTCACCAATCTGGAATGTTCCATATACACGTATATATGGGAGGAGGAAACACGGCTTACACGTATGGCTAGAAATGGCAGAATGAAGAAATGGGAACATTTCGTAAGTAAGCACCCCCGGGTTGCCACTACCTCCCCATTCCCATCCCCATCCCTGGTAGATCCCGAGATAGTCGGAGATTATTCAATGTTTTCCGTACAATGTTATTACAAAGTCCGAACAAAAACAAGAAAAAAAAAAAAAGAGTAAAAGCGTGGTTCGGTCTTGGCGAGATCCAACCGCATTTTGGAGTGTTCGAAAGTTTGTTTGCGATTGTCTTCGGATCGACCGTTTTCTTGCGGTTTGTGGCGTCTCCGAGTCGGAAAGTTAGTTCAGAGCTGGTGGGCACTTGAAGAAAAAGCTTGCTTAAGAAGCCTGAAACTCCATAAGAATCCCTTCCCCTTCCCCAAAAGACAACATGGCATCCAGAAAACCTGGCTTTATTTTTTTTTGTTGTTGTTGTTTTTTAAACAGTTCATCAAAAGTTCTTCACTGTCCTGATTCCTTTGTCCAAACCTCATGAGCACCTCACTCTTTGAGAGTGTTTTCTAAGCTCGCAGGCTCTCGTCTTTTCTCTCTGTCTTCGTTTATTGTTAGATTTTTTTCCCCATCACTGTCTGAGTCTGTTCACTTTCTCATCGCTACGGCCTCGTTTCCTCGGCAGTCCTGCAGAAGTTTATCGATGTCTCTGACCACCTGCTCGGCGTCCATGCCTCCTCGGCTCGCCTCTCCGTGCTCCAGCGCCCCGTCCGGCTCGTGAGTCGTTTCCTGGCTGATGCGTGAACGTGCCTCCAAGAGCACTTTGGCTACAGGATCTGATGCGACAAGCGCACAGTAACCCTGATCTCTACTCGGCTTCCCGGGAGATGTGTACAGTCCGTTCGGCCCTTCGTAGTGGCTGGTGCTGGGATTGACCTCCGCTCCGTCTGCAACGCCTTTGGTTCCCTTGGTTGGGCTGCACGAGGCTGAGGGCACTTCCTGGAGCAACGGACTGAGAGCACGCTTGCCCTTGAGGTAGGGCTTGACGTTGGCCACAAGGACTGCATGCTCCCGCCGCTCCTTGCCAAAAGTGCAGAAGGTCTTCTTGCCGCTGGGGTTTCCTGTCGCCTCGTAGCTCTCTGGCTCGGTGGCCACCGCCTCCATTCCTGCAGGAACGAACAGGTTTGTGCGGTAGTCCAGACCTTCAGCTTGTGCCATTCCCGGGGCTGGAAACTGGGGCATCCAGCAGCGGTCTGAGTGACCCAGGACCCGGCACTCATCAGTGCAGTTCACGCAGTCTTCTTCTGCAGAGAAAGACAACAAAGACACGGTATAGTCAATGTCTTCATGAAGTTTTTACATTCAAGAGCAAGTAAAATTCAATTCCACTTGGATGGCCAGTCTTGGAACTTAACAGTTCCAGTATCTTGGGTATCACTACTCATAACGGGGTACTATTTCACCAACAATTACTGCTGCCAATTATTTCCTTACCTCATCAAACCAGCCGAACTACCGTTTTTTCGTGTTGCTGTTTCTATATAAATGCTCAGCATTCAGATTACCTTTGCTCTCCTCAGATTACTTGGCCCCCGGATTTCGTGGCAATAACGTAAACTGTGGCATATAAAACGATTCAAAATGCCAAGCACGTAATAGAAGCTGGAAATGAAATCATGCTATTGTTTGAGTGTTTTTGAGTGTCAGACACACGTTTTGGCCACTTCGGTTCTTTTGCTTTCTCACATTCCCTTGGGTTAAACAATAGGAACTTTTGAAAGGGGAGCAGGACCTAAGCGGGACATAGTACTGTAGGTCATCAAGTCTAAACCTCCTCATCTGTAGCTTTAAGGTTAAAAGAAATGGTCACTGTTTAGATACATGGTCCATTAAGAACTCTAACCCACCAAAGAGCTGATATTTCAGAAATTATTATGCACTTTATATGCTGTGGACTCCCCCGGGAACCTCATTTCCCTTTTTTTTGTGCAATACTGGTACTCTGAGTTTCCTGACGTATCCGCTACTGACATCCTTTTAGTAGCCGAGCCGACTCGGCAAGCCTTTGCTGCCAAATTATGCATCAGGCAGACTTTAAATAAGGTGTGTCCTCTGTAATGCCAGTCCATGTAGTCTTGCAAGGCAGGTCGACCACCCCTTCGTTAGACCTTCTGGGATATTTTTCAACACAAGTGGTCGAAGGTCATTTGGTCACCTCATTAAACTTTCCTAGCGCTTGTGGGCAACCTTAGCAGGAGTCTTTTTCAACCTAGAGCTCATAATACAGAGAGTGTATAAGATTAGTCTTAACTACTCTACACAACTATTTTTGGATGAAAGCTTCAGAATCGTTAAGTTGTTTCCGTCTAAGTTTCGGATGGTCAAGAGGGATACTGATTGAAGGGAAATGGGAGCTCAGTTGGCGCAACCTTTTACTTCTGATCGGAAGCTCAAGATTTCGAATCCCAGCACCTAGCTGCTACTGGGCCCCTGAGCAAGGCCCTTAACCCCCAGCTGCATAGTTGTAAAAATACGAAAATTGTAGTTGGATAACGGCGTCTGGGGGAATGCCCTAAATGTAAGGGGCCATTTTTTTTTTTTGTTCACAAGTATCTCATACTTTTTTATGAAGAACATGTAAAGCGTTTTTAAGGGCTGCTTTCCCGAGGAGGGAAGGGTGGAACAGCTGGTTGAGTGAGCGTATTCAATGAACATGATCAAGTAGATGGCAACGAAGACTCCATGCTCGCTCGCCTTCCTCTCTTTCTCTCTTGATCATCGCGCCATCTCTCCATCAAACCCCCGAACACAGCAAAACAACAGCAGCTGCGTTTTGGCTAAAAAAAAATATCTGGTGCTGCTCTCATAAATTTGTGTCACTGGGCTTTGAAGATCTCCCATGGCGCAGCCTCTTGTATCTTTCAACCAAGTGTCTAGCGCTGCATGCCACAAAGTGTTTGTTCTTGTGTTTGTGTGTCCGTCCCTTTCATCTTTATTCTGGATTATTATTGGTTTTTGATGGGTCCAGGAATTGTAAATTGGGAAGCGTGAGAGAATAGTAGCGCACACACAAACGCACACAGAGCCTAGCGATTCCTAATTCTAAAGAAAGACAGAAACCGAGAGAAACGAAGGGATGGACAGATTCTATCTAGTGAAATTGTGACTTCAAAGCGACGAGGTAAGCCTGTTCTTCTGACACAGCATTGTATACGCAAGTCAACACGAAGCAGGGTTTGCTCCTCCGTGCAGTGATTTCCGCCTTATAAACGACACCTCGTATATTTAATATCCTGAAGAATTCAGAAGGTAAGCAAGGTGCGAGAAACAATAGGAGTTCATGAATTTTGGGAACATTTTCAACAATCATTCAGACGCTTGAGTTCGGTGCGCCACAAAATTCCTTACGAAAATATTATAACGTGGTTTGCTTTGTTTTTGTTTGTGTGTGTTCGGGGGGATTAGAGCACCAAGAGACCCTTCAATCCAAAACACACCCTTCAAGCTTAATTTTTTTTTTAATTGTTTACACCATTGGGATGATGATTTTGCACCTCCAGCAGTGATCGAACTGTCTGTCTGTCTGTCTTGTCTGTCTGTCTATACATAGATTCACACACACACACACACACACACACACACACTATCTATATATCTATATATATATATATATATATATATATATTCTCTGTTGATTAAAAACTGCAATTTTACCTTATTTTATTCTGTTGCAATGCTCCATTTAAAAAAAAAAAATTCTTTATTTATTTATTTTTTTTTTTTATTCTTTTGTTTTATGATGCAGAAAAAAAAAGCAGGAATATTATATTTATCGAAATTGTAGAAAAATATTTGCAATTTTTTTTTACACCTGCTGTGATGCTTATTAAACACAAAAAACAAATTTTTTTTTATATTAAAAGGCAAATAAACTTTTTTTTTTCAGACTCCTGTTCTTGCTCTGGTTAATAAAACCAGCAATATTTTTCCATTATTATTATTGATTTTATTTTATGCACCTTTCATTTTTGCATATCTATTTTCTGTAGTGTTGCTCATTAAAAATTATTTTTTTCTCCTTTATTGTTTTCTGTAGCAGTGTTCTTTAAAAAAAAGAAATATGAAAAAGGAAGAATATATTTGCCACTTACTATTTATTATTTCATAATAACTAGTAAATATATTATTATTATAAAAATATTGTCGCGATGCTCATTTAAGAGCAGCAATATTTTTTTCACCCCTGCATTTTCTTTCCTTTTAATTTCCTTCCTATTTTTCACCATTTCTTTATTTGCCCTAAAAAAAAAAATAAAAATTTTGCAAATAATATATTAGAATCGATTTTATACACCGAAAATATTTACGTTCTGTAAAAGTAGTGACTTTTTCTTTTACATGGGATACGCTGGGGAAAAAAAACCAAATCATGGACCCTTTTTGACTTTCTAATCATCTTTAATCATAGCTGAAATCGCTCCATTGTGCCGGCGACTCCGAACGGTTCCATGACAAACGATCGTCTCCCTCTGGCTCCTGAGTCGCTATTGTTTTTGTTTTCACTACATGTGGCTAACCAATGCCTTTCCCTGCTGTGTGTATAAGTGTGTTTGAGGGCGTTTAGGGACTGGTTTAACCTTGAAAGGAAAAAAATCCAGATTCATCAAAACACTGCTTCCCAAACGAGCGTGGAGGAAAGCTTACTACCGATTGTAGCTACTTACGACAGTGTGCGCGGGTAAAGCGGCGAAACACAACACACACCGAGGATCAAGGTGACTGACGGAGCGAGTGAACCTGTTAACCCTGAACGGTGGGAAGTGCATTTGTCCATGTCTGAGCAGTTCTGCTTCATTGTGTGTATGGGAGGGGGTAAAAAGGGGTAGGGGAGGTTGTAAGGGGTAGAGTTGTGGGCTTTCCGGTGGGGGGGTTGAAGGGCCAGCAGACTCGCATCGAAAGCTCAGCGGGGAAGAACTCGTATAAACGAAGAGATTTTTTTGGTGGGGCGCAAAGAAAAATACTGAACCCTGTGAGAGAACTTGACATTTGAGATGCAGTACACTTTATTGAGGGGGAGGGAGATGGTGTGGGTGGTCTCCACACACACAAAGGGGTGAAACTAGAACAGGATTTCCTTGTGTTGTTTTTACTACATACTGCACTATTGGTTGAAGGTGTGTGTGTGTATGTGGTAGGATTGCTGGTGCAGATTTTACAGCTCGCTGTGCTCAAAAGCTACTGCAATTTTACGACTGATCGATTGATCGATCGTTGGATATTTAAACACAATTCCAGTTTTTTTTCCCCCTTAGGCAAAGGAGTGTTTTTTTTTTTTTTTTTTCTTTTTTTTCCTCTTCTTTCTCTTTACCTGATTCTACCAAACAAACCTCCTGCCTGAAATCCAGCGTAATCTGACACATGAATTTTCCAGGCGCAAATCATTCAGCCCTGAGGGTGCACAAACTTTTGCGCTCCCAGTGTGTGTTCCCTGGGGAAAACGTAAAAATCATCACGACAAGTTCGGGCTGCGACATGGACCCGCTCCTGAGTCAATGACTTGGCGAGCATTCCAATATTTGATTTCATAGGCCACTGATAAAATGGGCAAAAGTTTGTGGACACCGATCATAAGAATTATTATTATTTTTTTTAAACATCCTGTTCCACATTTAAATCCCCTTTTGCTTTTATAATAACCTAAATTTTTTTTTTTGTTAGTGTAAAAGTGATGTGACCTGAGGAGGCCTCGCGTCCTTCCGCTCCAACCCCTTGCTTTCTGCACGGGATCATTGGCATGCCGGAAGAGGCTTTGGTTCTGCTTCAGGAGTCCGTCTTTATTATCCGTCATTCATGGGTTTTGGTGAAGAATCCCCGACGGGTGGGAAAAGTCAAGGGTCCCAATACTTTTGACGGCATCGCCCGGAAACCGAATGGATTGCTCTGGAGGGTACAACGTAATCTGGACTTGACTGGAATACGACTTGGGCATATTAAAGTATAAACAATCCGTCTCTACGCGGGCGGTCTGGGGGGAAGTGAAGCGGCTGTCGATTATTCATGCCTGGGCGACGTGAGCGACCTTGAATCCTTAACGATAAGGCGTACGGAAGCTGGGTGTGATGTAATGGTGAAGGCGTAGTCTTAGACAACCCCTAACACACACACACACACACACACACACACGAGCATGCCTGTGTATTGGCTTTTTGGGATCCACTTAATTAAAGCTTGAAAGCTGCTATTCCTGCATTTTCCTGCCTTATCCACACACAGATCCATGTATCGATCGCATGAAGAGCCCTCGTCGCTGCGACACTACATATGACCGGCGGGATCGACGCGCATTATCGCCCTTCGGCTGCGAAAGAAAACACCAGGAATTTCCTATCAATTCCGCAATTACTAGCATTGACGAGAAAGCGTCGTGCTGTGGTCCCTTATTGGAAATTGCGCATGCTAGGATCCAAGTCTGGCCATTTATCAGGCTAACGATGTGTGGGGCAAAATCTCATCTCGTCACGCGCCGTTCCCGTCTGCGTGAGTCGAGAGGGCGACCGATTTTTGCATGGGACGTGATGCTAGCGTTCAGACGTCACCCCTAGATTTACGCGCACAATGTATCGAAACGCTATGCCTCGATTTGCATGAAGGTGTTGATGCTAACATGCATGTTCTTAGCCACAACTAGCCGAGAAAATTACATGATGTGCAATTTACCGGTTGAAAACAAAACCTTCCCGTGAGAATTAACGAGGACAGTTAGGAGTAAACAAACCCCTTGCCTCAGATTTCAAACGAATTCTACATACTTGAGAGCCAGTTTTTTTCTTTCCTATTCCCCCCCCTAGATTCGGCGCTCTCGTCTGAAAATTCTCGTAGGATTTATATTTTTATTGCGGACAGCGGGATAGAGAGAGAGGGAGATAGGTAGAGAGTATGTGAGGCTCTAGTGTATTTCTAATGCTCAGACTGGGTGCATTAAGGGCTCTTGCCAAGTCTTTTATTAGCATCCTTGTTTTTCAGGCCCGCTGTGTGTACGCTCTCGCCAAGCTGATCCCACGGCAACGCTAGCGCACAACCAAACACCTTCAACACTCTCTCTTTCTCTGTCTGTCTCTGTCTATATATGAATGTGATCGCTGACTGCACCCCAGGCCTCCTCACTTATATCAGTACCTGACTTTCCTGACCCCCCCTTGTGGCTGAATGAGCAAAAATCTCCACGGAATCTACTGGAACATCTTCCCAGAAGACTGGAGGTTATTATAACAGCAAATGTGGAACAGGATGCAGACACAAATCAGTCAGGTTTCCACCAACTATCCTACTGTCAGGGGTTCAAGCCCCATCCTCTCCACACTGCGTCTTTTGGGCCCTTGAGAGTTTCCGCTCCCGGGGTGCTGTATCATGGCTGACCCTGCTCTCTGACTCTGTCTGGGATATGCAAAGATTTCACGAAATTTCACAGTGCTGTAAAGTACTTCAGAGAAAAGCCTCTGTTCAGACTAAGAATAATGAGTGAGATCCCCCTCAACCTTCTTTGGGTTCTTCCCCGAACTCTTACCACGACGTTAAAGGCATACAATTGTATATTGTTTTTGTGTATGTGGTAACATCCCTCAATTGGGAAATTGAATTGCATTGAATAGTGTCTTCTAGAAAGTTCTTTGACCATGGAAATTTGCTGAAAGTTCACAGAATGTGTCGCAGGGACCCCCAGGGAAATCCCGTTGTAGTTAAAAAAAAAAAATTAATATGTATGAATTTGAGGCCTGGAGGTCCAAATAAATGTAGGGCCAAAAGTATTGGGACACCTGACTTTTCCAGCGACTTGTGGTTCTTCCCCAAACAGGATGTCTGTAGATGTGGTGGCATGAAATTTTCCCATATATATATAATGTAATTTTTCATTGGTGGACATTCCAATTGCTCCATCTCACACTGAAGGGTCTGAAATCAAAAGATTTCATAAAAAAAATACAAAATAAACTATAAACGAAGTCCCTATACCAAATGGTTTAAGCGAACTGTAGAAAAATATGAGGACGGAGGCCTTCCGTTCTCTTTATGTTCCCGTTCATGAAATACCAAGGACGCATCGGAGAACCGCTCGTGACGTACTCGGACGTCTACGATACACGTTTCTCCCTTCGCATTCCGTCTCGGATAAATTTGCATTCGCATCTCCTATAGCAAGTGTAGTGTGGAAAGATTTTTTTTTCCATGCACAGAGAACATGATGTGCAGAAGGTTGACCTACATCCAAAGGGCCCCCATATGCTGTGCCCCTTTGCATATATGGCATACCCCATTTTTGTGCCTTTGACTGGGACCCCCAGGTTGGAAGATGTGAAAGACCCTATTAAACACCTTTGGGATAAATTGGAACACCCACTACACCCCAGCCCTCCTCACCTCACCTCTCAGTACCCAACACAAATCCCCACAGTCGCAAAAATCCAAAATCTAGTGGAACATCATCTCAAAAAAAATTTCCCCAGTGTGGGAGGAAATGTGCAGAAAGCACATGCTATTCATATGATCTGGTGTCCGAAAACCTTTGTCCATAGATTGTCTAAAAGGACCTTTTCATGGGATACAGAATACGTGCCGGAATAATCTTCAGCGTAGATCATTAACACTTATCGTTAATGCATTAACACTTGTTGAGTCGTTGCCGTAGTAACAGACCCAGTAGAGTATTTTTTTATTTTTTGGCCAGTAAACATATATAAAACGATACATCGTTTTACTTTTTTTTTTTTTTCTAGTTAAATAATTAATAATAGTTAATGAATTCTTCATGCTTCTATTTTTCTCTGATGACCCAAACTAAATGTCTGTCATTTAAAGTAGGACATGATATTTTTTTATTTTAATTCAAGGACATCAAGTTTCCCATTGGAAAAAAAAAAAACAGCCTTTTTAATGCTGTTCCACTTTTTCCCCCTGATTGGAACAGAACGTCATGGAGATAATAATGACCTTGTAAAGGGATGAATTGCAGTAGAAAAGCCTGCAGTAGATTGGCACTTGTAGAGAAAAGGAAAAAGAAAAAATGGGCACAGTGCAGCATGGCAGCTCGGCAGGGTAGCGGGCGGCTAGCTGGGTATCCGTGTCGCGTCTTGTACCGTAGCGCAGCATGACTAGCGAAGCATCAGAGCGCTAGCACCTGTGTCCTGGCAGGCTGCGGCGCAGCTGTTAGGAGTGTGTGTAAGAGGTGGTAGGGGTTGAGTGGGCATTTGGAGAGAGAGGATCATCGAGTGACGGAGAGGGGGAAAAGAAAGGGAAAGAAAAAAGAATATGGTACACAAAGCAGCTGGAACAAGTCTTTGGGCTTCGGTGACTGACTTCCACAGCACCTGACCACCTGAGGGGATCTGAACTGTGTATCTGTGTGTGTTCATGTGTAAGTGTCTGTGTGGACTTGAGAAGCTACAGTAGGTGTGCAACAGGGTCAATTTTGCAGCTCACACCAGTGGAGGAAAAAGTGTCGTGAATGGAAATGAGAGCGACTGGAAACGAGTGCGGTTTCAATTCCACAGCCGGGAATGAGGTCTCTTTTAACTGCCCGAGTCTCTCAAGTAGGTCAGCGGCAATCGCTGGATGTTCTTCCGCGGATTGCGTTTAGACGCGGTTTTTCCAAGACGACGCGGAAGCGGCGGTGACGGATTAGAAGTTCGGTTAATGATGATGGGGGCACCAGATCCAGCACGCAGGAAAAGCTTGCCGATGGAAAAATGATGATGCTATGCATAAATTTACTTAAGTACCTTCTGACTTTGACGCATGGCTCTTTTTACAAATGGAAAAAAAAAAGATGAAATAAAACCAGACGTTCTTTTCCTGTTTCCATGTTCATTTATATTCTATGTGACTCTCAGGACACGCCTCGGTCTCCGTAGTGTTGCGATGCGTTTTTAAATCGACGGGTCACGCCGGTGACTATTAATGCCGACGAGCCGATGCGAATCGTTGGATCGTATCGTCCTTTCAAGATGCACATAGTTTTTGATATTGATTATTTTTTATGTATTTTAACGGAAAACCGAGATTTATAGGACGTGTCGTGAAAGTTGGTCCCGGATTTTTACGATTCTTTTGCTTTCTTTTTGTTTCCTGAAAGCGACCAAACCAAAAAAAAAATTTGTACCTTGTTTTTATTACAATCTCAACAATATACAAACCATCCCCCTACATACAGTAAGCTTTGCATTGATTTGATTGGCCCAGGCCCGGTTTGTTCACACCCACTCTTTCACTCTGCCCCATTTGCGAGGGGGCGCTTTTATCTCGGCAGGGTGGCCAGGTGAATACCGATACCCCCCACTGAGGCGCATTGACGAGTTCAGAGAAGCGGCCTCGGTAAGGTAGAGCCAACTTAACATGCGGCCCCTCAAAAGCCTTTCGATTCGCTGTGTCCTTTCATGCTTTTCCTCGAATACCGTCCTGGTTAAAGCGTTCAAAGCGGATCCCCAGGGGTGTGGGCCGCCTTGAGAGGACAGAACATCGGCGGGAGAGAATTCTCCAAAACGCGTGCACAAAAGCCGAATCGATAGCCGTATTCGCCCCCTCCTCCCCTCTGGCTCCGCCCCTCTTTTTCAAACCAGGAATAAAAAAAAGAAATGAAACAAAAGTGCAGGGGGGAGACGGCCGAGACGAGAACGTCGCTTTTCTAGTTGCTCAGTTGGAGCGAAGGCGGTCTTAGGATTACGAACCGAAGCCTATGTGGGGGGTTGAGGCGCTCTGCCCTTTGAGGAAGAGAAAAAAAAAAAAAAAAAAAAACAGTAATAACCTTTACCACGCAGGCATGTGGCGTGGAGGCGGAAGCACAAAGCCTTATTGGAATGAATTGGAACTCCTCACCTCACCTACATCAGTACCTGACTTTACCAAAGCCCTTTTAGCTGAATGAATGTAAATCTCCATAAATACTCATCAAAATCTGGTGGAACATCTTCCCTAAAGAGTGGAGGTTCATACAAAGGCAAAGGGACTGGATATGGAATGGGGGTCAGGTATCCCCAAACTTTTATCCACGTTGTGTCTACGACACTCGGGCTGGATCTTAGTAACTTGGCATGGTTTTTGGTACCAGATGGGCTAATTGGACTATTTTTCAAACTGCTGATCTCCAGGGATTTTTACACACCACAAAACACTCCCCCGGAGTTTACACAGAATGATGCGAAAACCCCCAAAAAAGATTTTCTATTGGTGGACAGTTCATTAGAAAGGAGGCTACACGACCTCGAATAGCTACTTGTTACAACCTTGATATACAGAAAAGCATTTAAAAAATGCAGGACTTTGGATTTGGATACGACGGCCATCAGGATAAAAAAAAAAACCTCGTCCTTGATCCGTTTTACCCCCGTTCTTCATTCTCTCGGAATTCCAGCGCTTGCTAGCAGACAGAACGGACGAAGCAACAGTGCGCGAGAAGCAGAGCGCTGGATCCAGCCAGAGATAAACGCAGTGTTCAGTAGAAACTTTCTATACGACAGTTCTCGAGGCGAATATTTAAAATAGACACGTTGAATATTTTCGCCCTGTCAACAGAAACGGTCCCCGAAGAACCGAAGGATGTACTGAGCGTTGCGTGTTGCTACGGTAACCGACTGACAGCTCGTAGTAAATGTAGAAAAACGGTTTCAGTGCAACTATTGCCGAAGTGGAATTTTATGTCCAAACGGAGTGACTCTTCCCAGCACTGTTGGTGAACAACTGATGTGCTGGACCATAAGAATGTCCACCAGAGAACCTTGATTGAACCTCATGCAGACATTGTAAAAAATATTTTTAACTAAATGAATAAAGGAAGGAAGGAATAAATGAAGGCAGGATGGAAGGAAGGAAGGAATAAATGAAGGCAGGATGGAAGAAAGGAAGGAATAAATGAAAGAATTATTACACTAATCAATGAAGAAAGAAAGATCAATAAAGATAAATGGTTAATTTTATAGTAGGAAGAAAGAAAATATATATATATATATAAGTTTATGGACGCCCTGATCTTCTGCGATGTCGTCTCGCTTGTGGAGATCTGTGCTCATGAGGGTGTTAGCAAAGAGAGGAACGTTCTGCAGCGTTCCAATTCATCTCATTAGGGTTGAGGTCGGAGATCTTCCACTCCAAACCCTGTACTGTGTCTTCATGGAGGAACATGCTGGAACAGGTTTGGATTTTCCTACTTCGCTACCAGTTTGGGGGGAAAAAAAACACGCATGGCTGGATTAGTCGGGTGTCCCGATACTTTTGGCAATGGGGGTGTGTCCTATTTTTGATTGGCTGTAAGGTGTGTATAAAGTAGCTACGTGGAATAAAATACACCTAGTGATCGATAAACTCTAAGACGCTTGTGGTCGCTCCAGGAGCTTCCTGAACTTGCTGCTTTACTCTTGCTGGATCTCTGGTGGAACTTGAGATCATTTTTCAATTCATTTTGGAACAGATTTCTAGAAGAACCTTGTTAGCAGTCAATCTCGTGGTGTATGGAGGAGGGAACACGGAACACACTGTACTGAAGTGGAGATGAAACGCACACATGGTACACAGAGCAGAACAAATAGGAAGACGTGCTTGGAAGCTTCTACCTGGTAACATGGAGGAAAGTGGGCTAGAATCAGTACATTCTGGGGGGAAATAGACACGTACACACATCATTTTATATTATTCCTCTGTTTTTCTCTCCCTCTCTCGGTTTCTGTTTCACTGTCTCTCTGTGTGTTTCTCTTTTTCTCTCTCTCCGTTTCTGGTTCTTTCTTTCTTAGTTTCTCTCGCTTTCTGTTTTTCTTTCTCTTAGTCTCTCACACTAGTCTCTAGGACACACTGTGTGTGTGTTCCTTCAGGCCTTCTAATTTAATACAAACAAGGTCCACAGAACGAGAGAAAGAGGAGCAAATCGAAAAGCAATCCTCCGTTTTATTTAAGCTTTTGTAATTAGGACACGGGGGATCAGAGACACGCTGTGTTCTGCTGGTGGGTTTTAGGCGTGGCTATGTGTGTGTGTGTGTGTGTGTACGTGTCATTTTCTGGTGAGAAAAAAGCTTGAAAAATTCAAGGAAGAAAGCAATGAATGAAGGTAAAAAGGATGGATGGACTGAATGAAGGAAGGAAAGAAGGAATCAATGTAGGAAGGAATTTGTAGTATTAATAATATTATTCCTGAAGAATTATTCTGCGAGTTCTAAAAATGTTTTGCAGAACGTCTTCCCTCTAGTCTTTTTCTTTCTTTCTTTTTGATGCCGTTTATTTTAATGAATGTTTTTCCATGAAAATGCTTTACATATACCTGTAAAAGACAAAGTGGGGGAAAAAAAAGCATTGCTGCAACCCAAGACTACACCAAGCACAGTAAAAAGATCAGACTCTCCTTCCCAATCAGCCTCCAGCATTAAGAATGGCATTTTTTTTTTTAACCCTCCAGCTGGATTCGGTACTTCCACGTATCCTCTCTTTGTGGCCGAGATCGCTCTCTGGAGTGTTGAGGAAGAGGATTACGCGTCTGTCAATTATCCCGCAGTCAGCGGCGTACGCAAATCTCGACCACGGATCGGGCTTATTGAGCACGCTCAGAACATGCACTCGTTCCTGTATCTGATTGCTCATCAGCAGAGGAAGTGTAGAAAATCAGGACATGAGATGAGGCGTTCGGGGGGGGGGGGACAAAAGACGGGGTAGAACTACACGACCTTTACCTGAGTGCAGTGTTGGAGTTGAGTCAAGCTCTAT
>JAAIIK010000079.1:876932-904969 GCA_014706435.1 Silurus glanis
GTGTCGAGCTTTGAGCTACGAAGCGCAAAGGTGAAATCATAGAGATCACGCTAGCAGGGGTGGGCGACGATTTTTGGAGGTTTGTGTCATTCAGCGACTGAAGTACTGACGGGGGGGAAAAAGCGAGGAGGCCTGGGGGGCGTTCGGCGTTCCAGTTCATCCTAATAGGGTTGAGGTCAGAGCTTTACACGGGGCCATTCGAGATCTTCCAACCCACGTAAAGCATCTTCATGACGCTTACGCACGTGAAGGGGTAATGTCGTTTTGGAGATAACACATGAGAAACGTCAGGGGTCCTAATAATTTTGCATATATTATCCGAAGGTCATGAGAAATCCCAGAACCACCAGCTGGCACTGTTGCTCAAATGAGATGATTGTATGCTCTCTATAAGGGTGTCTGCCCAATTCTGTAAATGTATATAGCCTTAAATAAATAGAATAAAAAAAAAAAAAAAACTATAAACATTGCATTATTTTGTAGGACAAATCCAGAATGTGTTTTTTTTTTTTTCACATCTCGGTTCTGAAGATCTCCTCCATTGTCTTCTGACACTCAGAGTTCCTAAACATTAAATAGTAAAAAAAAAAAAAAAAGACCCGAAACACGTATGATTTGTAAAAATGCCCACACTGGGCTCCCATTGGTCTTTACAGCAAACCTGGACATCAGCCCATTGGGTGAACTCTGTTCCCAAGCTCACTGCCTCAAGGAAGTTCTTGCACCAGGGTTTGCTGTTGACTGATTACATGTCGCGTTGTGTAGTTACAAAATGACGGCAATATCGTCAGGAAAAGAAAAAAAAAATCCGCCTTTTGTTGTCTGCAAACATTACAAAAATTTTAATGCCCAAAAAAAACGAACTGATCCGCGGTTCACGTGCACGCCGGAACGTGAGTCGTGATCCCTACTGCGATCCGTTGCACACTTATTGTGTATATATATGATGGGGGACCTGTAAGACGTAGAAAACTCACCCTGCTCGAGAGGTTGAGGTTTGAGCCCAGTCGCCTTCATCTTCAGCGCCTCTTTGGCGGACATGTCACAGCACGAGCCCTTGTTGGTGTCCTGGTCGCTGTCGGCCTGGTCGCTGTCCCCGTGTCCGCTGTCCCTCAGACTCACTCGCTCGGGGTCCTTAAACGTCGAACTGCTACATCAGGCGGAAAAAAAGCAATGTATAGCAACGAGGACGTTTTTTTAATTCGACACGTCCACATTAAAGGTTTTTATGAAAATGTGCAGAAAGAAATACCTGTGTGTGTGTGTGTGTGTGTGCGTTTGGGGGGGTTTTCGAGGTGTCCAGGCATCTGAGACGGCTGAGCGAGCCGTTTAATAGAACTTACCTTTGAACAAACTGCTGCCTGCTCCCCATGTAATTGGGCTCGGTGGGGAAGTTGTCGGTCTGTGAAGGAGGAAAGAGAGGGAAATTTAGGCGTCGCGCGACATCCGGACACATCCTAAGCGTGCGCCGAGATCTCCCGGGTTGAACGGAATTGATGAATTATTCAGGGGATGGAAAAAAAAAAAAAAAGAAGCGAGGGGAAGGACGGAGGGGGAGGTGGTGTTTAATCTTTGCGTTTGTATGTTTTAATTATTGAACATAATACAGCAATTAAACATTCAAAACATTGTCTCGAGCAAGTGCGAACTCGCTGCGACCTCACGGGTATAAATAGGAAAGTAAAGAAATACAGTAGTAGAGAGAAAAAAAAAAAAAAGGAAAGGAAATGAAGACAGAGGGCAAAGAGACACACCTGGGTTTTGCTATAGTTGCATTAAGTACTGTATTTACCCATGTGCGTACCCAGGTGTGTTGAATGTATTCTTTCTCATGTCTAGGCTTGTCGTGAATCGACGCTCGAAACGTAAAAAAGTCGTTCCTCGTTCTCCGCTCGTCTTTTCGACAGCTCGTTCGTTCCGTCTCCTACGGGTCTCAATTACTCGGCTCGCGGGGTCCCGTCGATGTCGCCGCGGAGTGTTTGCTTTGCAGCACCGAGTCGATACGGAGTGGTGGAGAGGACGGAGCAGGCGGCATGAGCTGTGGTCCAGACGATATCGACACTGCTGAATACACCCCGCCGCACCCACCCACCCCCTCCGAACGAAGGCTAATGCACTCTGCGTCTCGCATCACACGCTTTTCGCCTGTCTCGATCTCCCTCGGCTTTAGTTCTGAGGTTTCGGACCCGAGGTGAACCCTATAACCTCAAAAGAATGCGGTCCAGCGGTCCAGCCGAGCTCATGGGCTCGAAGCTTGAAGGCAGGCCTGGAATTTCAAACACACTCTGTCAAAGTGTAGCGTAGTACAGTTGGACATTTTTCCATATTATAGATTGCATATACGTTTGTATTTCCGGTTACTGCAGGGTTACTGAGGCCACGCCCCCTAGTTGCACCAAAACGTTTGTATATAATACAGTTTATATAAATTTCCCCAAACTTCTAATTCCTATAAATTCCCATATATTCCAACTTGGAATATTTCCAAATTCTCCAGATGAAGTTCCCTCAAACTGTAGTTCGGCTGATGAGGCGTAAAGCTGATTAACAGCTAACGAGCGTGCTTATTCGAATACGTCACTGTTTCCATGGCAACAACTAACCTAGGAAACCTTTTAACCCGCATGCCCGATTTACACGTGATTTTTCAGACGCTTTTTTATCCACAGCGCCTTTTAATTTTCTTATTCATACTGTACAACTGAGCAGCTACAGGGTTAAGGGCCTTGCGCAGGGGCCCAATAGTGGCTGCTTGGTGTAGCTGGAATTTGAACTTGACCTTCGGATCCAAAGTCAAATGCCTAACGACTACGCCACCACCTCCCTGTTAGAAAAATCTAAGAAATGGATGGATAGATGAAATGGATAACTGAATGAAGGAACGGGCGTGAAGGAATGGTCAATGGAATGAAGGTATGGATAATCTATCCCCTTGTTATTCATACATCCGTTCCCTAATTCTTTTATCCATCCATCCATCCATCCAGAATCAAAAAAAGGAAGAGACTTTAGGCAAACAGCAAGATTTGCAGAAGGAGTCTCCAGTCTTCCAGTCTCCAAGTCTCCATTCTTCATCTCGTGAACATAAAACAAGCAAGAAATCCGACACACTTTTTTTTTCTTGAACTTTTTTTTTCCATGGATTGCTCATGACGTTACTTTAAAGTATTCGGAAAAAAAAAAAAGGTACCAAAGAAAAAAATGTGTGAGGGGAAAACAAACAAAAAAAGGGAGGGTATCAGCAGGATGGAGGCTCTGGAGAAGGTCCAACTATCCTCCTTGAATGACGAGAACCTTTGCCGAATGCTTTGTGCCGTCATCGGAAGGGGATGTCTAATAAAAAATAAATAAATAAATCGTGGAACGTGGCGTCAAAATGTGTAGAGATCTGAGGCGACCAAGAATGCGTCTTGGTTCGGGGTCTTGTGAAATATCTGGCAACTTGGGTTTCGTTCGGTGAACATAATGCTGATGCTAAATGCTAACCTGGGCTAGGATTACAGACTGAGACCTTTGTCTGATGTTCGCGTAATAAAAAATAAAAGTTGTCGAGAAAATGCAAAAGGCAAACGGGGGGTTAATTTATTTAGCCCGCATTAGCACCTCGCTCCAGGCTGATGCTAGGAAGGCGCTACGTGCTATCGCATGACCATGACCTAGCCTTCTTCACTCTTAAATGGACGATTAGAGCACTTTTCCTGGAAAGCGTTTTTTTTCCTTCACTGTATGCCTGCATTTAAACCATCCCTGGAGGAAAAAAAAAAAAAAGTGTGTGAAGAGAGCTGATGGCGGTCTATACTCGGAATGCGGAGGAATTTTCAGAATATGTTCCTTTTAAATTTCGGATTCTGAAAACTCTCCTGCTAGCTACGCACGAACGAGTGCGGAATGGTGCGAAACGTTTTCGTGCTGAAAAAATCACATCATCGAACAGCCTGAGGTGCAGGAGCTCAGACACGGACTTTCCCTCCCGGCACACACCATTTTATTGACAGCTGCCGGAAACTTGCCCACGTTCTCCGTGAAAAGCGCTCTAGTCATTCCTGGGCCTACCAGGATGTCTTTTCTTTGCTGGCGCTGTGTGTGTGTTAGTGGTATATGGCTAACACCTCAGGGAAGGGAAAAAAAAAAGTACAAGTCTGATGTGAGTGAGTGTATACTCGCTCTCTCGCTCTCAGTATAAAATGGCTGATCTATTTCGGTGCATCCTCAGTGGTCTCTCTGAAGACACCTCTCAATAGAGACAAATGAACACAAGGGTGTGTGTGTGTGTGAGTGTGTGTGTGTGTGTGTGTGTGTGTGTAAATAAGGTAGAGAGGGGGAAAGAGGCACAGAGGAACAAGGGGAAGGTGGTGAGATAGAAGGGATAGAAAGACCGAATGAAAATGGATAACCTTGTGGGATGCCTGGAGGCAGAAGGAAGGAAGAGAGGAGGATGAATGAATAATGGTTGAATAAATGAATTAAAGAATGATGGAATTGATGTATGAATGAATTAATGAAAAATGGATGGATGGATGGATGGATGATTGGACAGATGACTGATTAAGGGAAGGAGTGGATGGATGGATGGATGGAGAAAGAAAGGAAGGAACAGGACTGATGGAAGGACGAAATAGAATGAATGGATGAATAGATAAATTACTAATAAAGGAATGACTGTATGATGGGTAGGTGGATGGATGGACAGATGGAAGGAAGGAAGAAAGGAACAGATGACTGATGGAAGGAAGGAAAGAAAGAAAGAATAAAGTAATGAATTAAGCAATGAAGGAATGATTAATCAAGAAATAAATGATGAAGTGAAATAAATGACGGTATGGATGATCGAATGAATGAATTCAGAAATAAAATAAGGGAATAAAGGAACAGATGAATGATGGGATGAAGAAAGAAACAAAAAGGAATGATCGTCTATCCATCCTTTCATTTGTTCCTTCATTCTACTATACATCCATTCCTTAATCCATTTATCTATCCATCTATCTATTCCTTTTATTGTTCCTTTATTCAGTCCATTATCCCTCCAGATGAATGGAATGAAGGAAACAAATGAATGAACTGATAAATAAAGGAAGGACAGAAGGAATTGGAATGAAGGCATGAATAAAGCTGACAGAATGTTAATGTTTTGAATGAATGGATGAATGAATGCTGTCCATTGTAGTGTAAAAAAAAAAAAAAAAAAAAACCTGCTATGCAAATGGAGCTCAACTGAACTATGCAGATTTTATTGTAATGAAGGTGTAAGATGTCAATCTAGTGCCTGTAAAATCCGTCACGTCTGACTTGCACCGTTTTCATACTCGTCCATGCGTTCAATAAAGTCTTGTGCTGTGTTGATCTGTCAACTGAGTGAGCGTTTCCATCAGGACAGTAGATACGGGTAATAAAGAACTGGTGTATTGATTTGCATTGAGCCGTTTCTTCTAATTAGACCCAAAACATTCCAGTAACCATCTTTTGGCAACCCCCAACATACCAGCCACCACCTGCGGTACACCTGCTTGTCCTGATCACATCATCTTTGAGTCATCGAGGAAAAAGCATTCAGAACAATTTACGCTCTCCAAGGTCCTTATGAGATTCCGAAACAATCCTTCACTTCCCCACAATCTTTTGCAATTATGTAGGATCAAATAATCAGATTTTACCTCAACGTAGACTCTCAGGGAAACCTAAGTAAAATAAAATATTTTTTTTTTTTACAGCAGGAGACTCAAGAACAGAGGAGCAGACTGTGTGAGCTGTTGTTTAGGCACGAGGGCCCGTAGGGAGAACCGCCATCTGTATGCATGTACTATAAAGTGACGTGCAACAAAAGAGCAATCGATGTTTACAAGAACCTCGTAAATAGGGCCTGGACGAGTAACCGCACGACCCCGATTCGAGAGAACAAAAGCTAGAGTGAAGGCTGTTCTTTCTACCAGACTTTTTCCAGAGCTCAAGAATGACCCGGAGCGATGCACACAAAAGACGGGAGACGGAAAAACGGGGAGACAAAGAAGGAAAAGAGACGCGCGGCGGCATCGATCAGGCCCGATTCTCCGACGGATTAAATTAATCAGATGCGTGTTTTTCTGTGGCTACAGAGCCAATCAATCTTCTGGCCTTAACGAACTAAATGCCATAGTCATTCATTTCCCGTCCGCTTCGAAATTTTGGAAAAAAAAATTTCAAACTTGCGGCCAGGAACCGGATCCATCCGGATTAATTAGAAAGACGTGCCGCAAATCTTCTGCATTATTTAGGACTCGAAAATAAAAAACTAACAAAAAAAAAAGTCCTCCTAATTCCTAACAGCGGTCTATCAGTGAATATGCAACACAGACACACACACACACACACACACACACACAAGATGACTTGCTCTAAACTGCCAAATGAATCCCGCTGAATTATTCTCTGGGGACGGCTTAGTGTTGTTAGCTTTCACGTGTATCACTCATTTCATTGCATCACTTTAGTTGGTGTGTATGAGGTGTACAGCTTTTGATAAATACATCAAATATCATAAAGAAAACAGAACGGTGTCGGGGGAAATCTGCTTAAGAAAACGGTTTGGAAATGGGCAAATCCAGGCGTGTAAAATAAACAAACTAATAAATAAATTGAACAATTGGAGGAACGAATAAAAGAAGGAAAGAGTAAATGAAGGAATGGAGGAACAGCTGCATGACTGAAGGCTTAGTGGTTCGTTACTCACGGTGTAGAAGGTGTACGTCTGTCTCGGAACGGTGTCGAGGAAATTGGGTTGAAAAAATGGTTTGGAATTGGACGTATTCAGGCATGGACAATAAATAAACAAATTATAAATAAATGCATGAAAGAGAAAGGAAAAAAAAAAAGTATGGAGACGGATGGACTGCTGTGGCGACCCCTGAGAGGAACAGCTGAAAGAATTAATTAATTAATTAATTAATTAATGGAATGGATTGATGAATGAATTAAGGAATAAGGAATGGATGTATGATGGAATGATGGAGTGGATAAATGATGGAATAATGAAATTCAGTTTTAAATGAAGGGATGGGTCGATAAATGAATGATGGTATTAAGGAATGAAGGAACAGATGAATGACGGATGGCTTACTGTTGTTGGCTTTCGCTTTTATCGCTGTGTATGAGGTGTATGGCGTTTGATAAATATATAAAAGATCAGAAATAAAGAAATACAAAATACTCGGGAATTGGATTATCGAAATTTGGAAATGGGCCAATTTAGGCATTAAAAATAAAGAAATAAATAAATTAAATAAATAATCGAGCAGTTTAAAAAAATAGATGGATGAATACATGAATAAATAAATTAAGGAAAGAACGAATCATAGAATCGAGGAAAGAATAAAGGTATGGATGAAAGAATGGAGGCACAAATTTAGAAATTAAGTCCAATCATAAGGTGTGCATCTTTTGATTAATAAGTTTAATATAATAAAAACTGAGAAAAATGGTTTGAAAATGGAAAAATGCAGGCATTATGTGCAATAAAGAATTAAATATATAGTTTTTTTTATTAAAAGTACAAATAATGAATTCTGATGAGATAATAAGGAATTAAGTATATAAAAACTTTATTATAATATCTATAAAAATCTGTACTCTTTGTCCTAGTTGGTCCTCAAATACGAACCCAACGAACCTCATATTTTCAATAGCAATCAATGTTGGGTTTTTTTTCCTCTTTCATCAAATAAACCCATTTCAAAATAGACCTAAACCCAGAGTCGAATTAGAACCGAATTTAATGTCCGATTTGCCTCAAACAACCTCGTGGTCTGATCGTTAAACAGAGGTAAGGTTGTGCAGGCAGATGTGTGTATGATGTATGATGGATGTAATTCGGTTTCGGCTTTCAAAATAACAGAATATAATCCTGTAATCTGAGAGTGCGTGAGCCTGGGCTGCTTGATTCTCCCCGCACAAGGACAGATAGAGGAGAGAGAAATGGCCGGGTTTTGCTGTCCGTATTGTTACAGTTCATTCCGAAATCATACCAAGATCAGATATTTACGAAAAACGGCTTCTGGATTGCTTCCTGAGACGCGACTGTGGTGTAACGTTGCACGTCGGGTCGCTTAAACAAAACGCGTGGCGCGGTAACACTGTTGGCAAAAGCGGCGTGTAACTGATACCCGAATGCATGAAGCGATTTCAGGTTAATGTTTCTGCCTCGACCCGATTCCCTACGCGTCCATTGTAGTGGCACGTCTCCCTTCAAAAAAAAAAAAAAGTCCACAATGAACACCAACAATGCTTTTAAAACACAAACACACAGACATAAAAACAAAAAAAAAGTGGGCAGGTCTGAAAAGTCCTTGAAACCCTGTCCTCCAAAACACGAGCGTCCACAACTAACAAAGAAGTGTATTCGGACGCAAAAGGCGAATGTTTTTAAAGTCCTAAAAACGGACACAAAAGACGCACAATACGTCGACGACAACAAATAATTTCAAAAGACAGGAACAACAGGCGAGCCGATGGCCGTGTAGTTGAGTTGAAGTAGAGGTCCGCTCTACTCTAAAATGTCTCCGATAAAAGTAAAAAGCTCCCTTTAAACTACAAGTACAAAAGTATTTTCCTTTAAATGTCCCCAAGTATCCAAAGTATTATGTATTATGGCTATAATGTTCCTATTATCAGTGTCACAAGATTCTTTGCTTAATCAATTCATTGTATGTGAAAAGACCCTCAGACACTGATATCTATTCAAATGAGTCCAAAACCTTCTTTTTACTTACTTGAAAAAAAAATCGAATAAAACAAAATCCCAAAAATGAGGCCACGATTGTAGATCGTAGATACCACCAAGTGCCAATCTAAACAAGTTACCCTGTACCAGTACCCTTGTTGGTGGTTTGCTGCTCGTTTTATCTGCTCACGAATAAAAAAGAACGACTGATTTAGCAAAAATGTAGTAAGTACATTACAGAGACGCGGAAAAAGCTACTCGAGTACAGTAGTGAATGAATTCGTTTACTTTATTACTGTCCACCACTGGGTTCGAGCGGCAAGGTGGAGCATGTCATTTAATGAAATTTGGTGAAACCTGGCAACCCTTTCATTTAAGATTATGCACTTGAGGCGACAAGGCTTGGGGTTCATCCCTAAAGTGTTCATGTTCAAAGCTTAATAGCAGGGCCACTCAAGATCTTCCAACCCATGCAAGTCATAACCCTGCATTGTCATGCAGGAACAGGTTTGGGTCTCCTAGTTCGATTGGAATGTGCATTCCTAGATTGTGTCCCCATTTCCTGTTATAAAAACCTCCACTCTAATTGGAAGACATTCCACTAGATATTGGAGTGTGGAGATTTGTGCGCATTCAACCACCAAGTCGGGTAATAATGTAGGTGAGGAGGCCTGAGGTGCTGTTCCGATTCATCCCAAAGGTTCAGTGCAGGCCACTCAAGTTCTTCCAACCCATGTAATATCTTCACAGAGCTGACTTGGTGCACAGGGGTATTGTCATGCTGGAACAGGTTTGGGTCTGCTAGTTCAAGTAAAGGGAAAATTTCATAGACGCACATATATATGACCTCTAGGACGTAAATAAAAGACACAACCACAACCTTCTGGATTCACACCTCTAATACTCTGGTAAGCGAGGTTTATTGACATGGGATAGGAAGAGAGACAGAAAGAAAGAGGGAGCGGGTGTGAGCGAGAAAGAGAGCGACTCTGAGGGAGGTAGAGATGACACGGCAAGTACATAAAATCAATACCCCTGACTCGGACAGCGCCTCTTAACACTCGGCGAGGGCAACATGACTCACCGGTGACGTAACGTTTCAACAGGGAACGAGGACCCGGATTACCGCCGAAGAAAGGGAGGAAGTGTGACAGGATTGACGGACGGAAAAGAAGGAAAGGAGGACCAAAGAAACAATCGATAGCAACGCAAATTCTCACCACCTTCAATTCCCATTACGGGGAGCAAAAAAGAAACAAACACACCGCTGAATCCTGCTGTGTTTGAAAATGTAGAACTTCTCGAATCTGTTCAGTCTCTCTCTTTTTCTCACTCCCGCTATTTTTTTTCTTTTTCATTTAGTCTTTGAGCTTAGACATTTCTCTTCCCTTTTGTAAACATCCCGTCAGGACTTGCTCTCGTTAAGACGCTTACGGTAATCACAAGGGGTATGTTGTATGTGTGCAGCGGGTCAAAGGACCCCGTAATCCTGCCTTATGCTTGTATGTCTGTGGAAGCATTTCTGAGACGGGGCAAGAACTGTCCGTGAGCCACCTGGTGTGGGTCAATCTGAGTAAGCTGGACGGTGTCTTATTGCCAAATGTCGAGGGAACGGACTAGTATTTGTTCCATATGTACCGTTGTTAACGTTTACCTCAGAAAAACTAAATGAATACAGAAGCAATGCAAAAATAACAATTCGACACATGCTTCTCACGTGAAAATAGCACAGGCTTTCTCTAAACTGACCGACAGAAACTCCTCTCTAGCGCCATCTAAGTCCACGCTGATACTTTTCCGTTTTAAAACAGGTATTTTTCTCTCCGTTTTGGCATTCCGTCCACAATGCGATGGAATTTTCAGTCAATGAAATGCACACTCGGTTGGTAGAAGCGTTCTTTACAGTCCACAATGCATCAAAAAAACAAACTCGTTTTCAAAGCGATCCAGATCGGAGAGCGTTCGCCAAAAGTTACGTGTAACAAAAAACTGGATGAATTCAAAAAATGCCTTTTTGGGCAGGATGTCCGTTTTCATTCTGGAACAGGAGAAAAATTATGAGATTGACAAACAAATCTATATATAACAAACCGGGCATATCTCTTTCAATGTTGAAATGTCTGGAGCTGAAATAAAGTCAAATGTGGACTACCAATGAAAACATAGCAGAGTACGACTATGCACTCTGAACAAAATTAGTGGACACCAGCCTTTTACCGGCCACATGTGTTTTTCCCCAAACTGTTACCGCAAAATTGGAGGCACACAATTGTATAGAATGTCTTCGGGGCCCTAGCACGAAATTTTCACTTCACTTAAACTAGGAGACCCCAAAACCTGTATAACATCTGTATGCACAAAGCCAGCTCCGGCTCTGACTTCAACCTTAATCCTCTGACCTCAACCTCCTCACCTCTTGCTCCATCAAGACACTTGTTTGCTGAATGTCCACAAATGTCCACAAGCACACTCCAGTTGCTGGTGAAACATCTTCCCAGAAGAGTGGAAGTTTTATAAGAGCAAATGGGAACCATTCTGGTTTTTGAAGGTTCTTGGTATTGGATTAAAAAGAAAAGAAGTGGTGCCCATATCCTGCATTAAAAACTACTGTATCTATCCACGTTTTTTTTTGGCCTACTACACTGGAGCAAAGAAGAATGTTCTTCATACAGTGTAAACACATGCTCAAAGAAACAATGCACCTCCCTTTTTGTGAGTTGATGGACAAGGTATCATTCAGGCATTCATCTAATCTCTAAATCTCACCAAAACTCAGAAGATATAGTTGTACATAATCTGCACCTATAAAGCCACTTGCCCTTTAAACGTCACCGCAGAATTAATCCTCAGGAGAAATCGAACCTCAGAAAACCTCTGTCACGGGAAATGGAACGCTGTTATGAAGCGGTGAGTCGTTTCCTGACAGACCCTCCCCCCCATCCACCCACACCACACACCCACACCCATTTTCCACCCGATCGATTGTGGAGAATGCGCAAAGTTCACGTCGATGACAGGATAATCTCATCATCGGGTACCAGGCTCGGGTCGTCGCGGACGTGAACCATCGTGCCGATGATTTCAAACGACAAGAATGAACTGTGTGTGTGGTAGAGCATGAGAGTGTGCGTATTTATCAGCCGGGAAAAACAATTTCTCCGGCTAGACGAAATGAGTTACAAACTCCTCCCTCTCCGGATCAATCGGATCGGCCCGGTCTGGCTCTGTAGATGGATCTAAGTTCGAAAAGGCGCCTGTGAAAACCTCACTGAAAGACGTTAAGTGCCAGCGTGGAAGTCTATTATTGTTGCGCCTGCATTCCTCGGGAGATAGAAAAGAAATGAAGAAAGGAATAAAAAGCAAATATTGATTTTTGAAAATACATCTTTCTATTAGTTTAGTACTCAGAACATGGGGCTGGAAAGAGCGCTCTGCCTGGGACCATGAGTCCACAAAATGTTCACATGCATTTCCAATTCAGAGAAAAAAAAATCTGAGAACTCGAAGTAAACTCAAAAAGACATGCATGTGGAACTCTGCATATGCAATAACCTGAGTGTCTCCTATACGTTTTGATATGCTTTATAGACAAGTTTGTGGGCAGCTGACCAGACCTAAAGTCTCATGTGTTCTTGAACATTACCTGTTGTAATAACCTCCACTCTTCTGAGATGATGTCTAGATTTTGGAGTCTGCTTGTGGAGATTCAGCCACAAGAAGGTTAGTAAAGCTCAAGATTTTCATTTACATAATGCCATTTGGCAGACGCCCTTATCCAGAGTGGCTTACATTTATCTACATTATACAGCTGAGCAATTGAGGGTAAGGGGCCTTGCTTAATAAGACCCAGCAGTGGCAGCTTGGTGGTGCTGGGATTTGAACCCATGATCTTCCGATCAGAAGTCCAACATTTTGTCCGCTTGGCTCCCACTTCCCTAAGGGTACATCTACACTACACTAATGAATACATTTGAAAGTCTAAAACGTAAGGCGCTTCGACCCGCATCGTTTCCACCAAATGTTTACTTTCTGGCTCTTTGAAATTTCACGGCAATGACTAAAAATGCGTCATCATTTTCGAAAGCCTCCTTTTTCACAGTCCACACAGTGACGTGAAAATGGAGCTTTCAGATTTATCCACTCTGGGGAGCATTTTCAAAAAGCTACATTTTCGTTGACCGAAAACGGCGTCTCCGTTTAGACGGATGGACAAAACGGAGGAAAAAAAAAATGCGTTTTCAAACAAAAATGTATTAGTGGGGACTTAACCAAAGATCTTCCACTGCAGACCATGTAAAGCACATGTTCACGGAGCTGGTTATGTGCACAGGGGCATTGTCATTCTGGAACACGTTTGGGTCGCTAGTTTCAATAAACGGAACATTCACATCCAAAGCCGTTCCATACAATTGCGTGTAACTTTGTGGAAACAGTTTGGGAAAGAACCACATGTGACTGGAAAATCAAGTATCCTAATAGTTAAGTCCATCAGTCCATAGTGTATCAGGATACATGTGTTTGAACTGGTCCTGCCACTCAGGCGGTCTTATGGCAACAATGGATCCTTTATTTACGATGGGGCCTGGGCGAGCGGCAAAAAAAGGCAATGCGGGGCAAGACTTCACCATAAACAGATAACCGTGTGTACAAAACACGAGTGCTGACAAGCCCGATTTGTGTAACAGACAAGGCCACAGTCAGCGGGTTCATATTACTCCAGCCCGCCCCACCCCTAGGACTTCTAGCAGTCTAAGAAGACTGGAAAAGGAAACAAGCATGTGCAAAGGCGTGGAAAGGCGAACTGTGTACCACATTTGGACTTGACCATTGATTTGACCTCAGTGACCTGAGAAACCACTCTCTTGGGCACTAGCTATAGCATTCGCCCTATAAAAAGAGGTCAAGCACTCGGGGGTCGAACCAGCGCCCTGTAATTACCCGCTGGTAATCCTGTATCAGGATTGTTTTTAAAGGTGACCATTTTTTACTCCATGAGGCTACGCCGCACTTCAGGAATGCGCTCGGTATCGTTCGTTCCTTTTTGTCGTATCAACGTTCGCCACGTTTTACAATATAGAGTCGATTTCTGCGCGAAAGTAATTGTGGCGGAATGTAATTATGGGAGCGTAACCGATCCGTAATCGGATCATTCCGACTCGAAATCCTCATTTTTATAGCGTCTTGATGGCCGTGTGACGCTTGCGAAACGATAAGTGCTGTGTGTTTTATAGTCGGAAATTTCCATACATCATTTACAAATTGGTGATAATAGGCGATATTTCTGGTTATCTGTCAAAAAGGCTTGTATGTTTTCTTTTTCTTTTTTTTTTAAACGCCATTTCAATGGGTATAATTACCACACTTTTACAAGTAGATAAAAAATCTGGTAAAGTATGTTTGCTTTTAAGCTGGATACAGTGCCTACAGTTCAAACGTGTAGAAACACCTGGTCTATCAGACACATGCATGTTCCTTTTGTTCCTATGCAACAAACTAAGCTAAAAAAAAAACAAAAACAAGAATTAGACAGTAAACGACGATGAGTTGGACATTTCTTTAGAAGAAAAGAAGACCTGTAAGACAGTGACCAGAATAGATGATGATAGCAGACTGCCACATCCCCACAAATGGAGGTGAAAGCGTAATGGTTTGGGGTTTTGGAGCAGGGAATCCTGAACCAACATGGCTCCCATTCCATATTTCAACACCATGCAATTCCGCCTGGACTGCGGATCGTTGGAAGTGACTTCCCCATACGAAATAGACGACGTCTGGAGTGTTATTTATTTACATTTCTAGATTTGTTGGGCAAAGCAACATTTTCAAACAAGTTTGTTGCCTTAGAAATAAAATGAACATACATTTGTGTATAATCAAAAACCATAGATGAGGTGTTTCCAAATTTTCACAGGTGCTGTACATCCCCCTTGCCAGAAAAAAAGAAAATACCCTCCATGGAAGTGCCTGTTAGTGACAGCAGTGCTTCCAAAAATAAATAAATATAAATCCCGTCGCTGTTCCTCAAATGAACGTTTTATTATAGTTAAAGAGACAAAAGAAACGAACAGGACAATTTTGCAAGTCAAATGAGTTTGGCGTGAAAAAGAAGGGCCTCTCTCTCTCTGTCGGCTTCTCAGAAGAAAGACTCATTCCCCGAGCACAGGAACTTACCTGAGGGCACTCAAAGAGGAGATGAGGTGTGATTTGGGTGACTGCCAACGCTATAAAAAAAAGTTCCACTTGATTTGACATTGAAATAAAACACTAACCGTCCACACATTTCTTCTTTTTTTTTTAAATCCAGACACTAAAATTCGCCTTCGTCCTACGGAATGCTAATGAACGCGTCCCCCCGTAATTCAGCTAACAAGACCGAAGTCCTTTAGAAACCGAAGGGTCTAAAAAATGAAACCAAACAAACAGAACCGTGAGAGTTGATCTTCCCAGTTAGACAATTAAGCTCAAGAAGGCCCTGTGAGAAAGCGGCCCGAGGGCCCTAGAGGACTTTCGGAATGCCCCGCTGGGCCGGCGGAATAATTCGGAAATAATAAAGAAGCGCGATGGTACTTCAAAACACAGCTGGTGATTGAACAATCTTGTGTGTTCCCCACCCAGGCGGCGAAGAATCAGCGGCATCCGGCTTCTATTCATTCCCCCGAGGCAGAGTGCACCACAAAACTCGGCTTTTGTGTGTGTTTTGGGGTCACAGCATGGAGCGAACAAATTGTTCATCTCTGACTGAAGACAGTTCCAAAAGAGACTCCTCACTGTTTCGAAGCCTGGTCCAGAACGTGCTAAAGGAAAAATCCACCCTAAACCACTTCTCGAGGCGCTAAGGCTAGATTTATTCGGAACCGAACGTGTTTGTTTCCTACAATTACCCACAATGCACCAACACTAGGATTTCTCATTCAAAAATAATCAGAGGAACTTTACTTAAATCCTTAAAATGTACTAATTTAGGTATGAATTTGATTGATCATTTTCCTTAAATTTCAAAAACATTTCATCACTGATTATCCAGTGAGGGAACAAAGGCATTTGACAACGGGCCAAACTAGAAAGACCATCCACACCCGTCCATTCCAATCTACAGCACACACCAAACAAAACCAAACAAAGGTCTGAACAAACACGTTCTCCAGTGACATCAGGGCAGGGGACAACCACAAACTTCTCACAGGATCAGCAAAACCACAGAACCGACCAACAAACACAAACAAGTATCTCCAATAAAAAAATATATATATTTCCATGAAAACATGGCTTATGTTTCAAGGTTGCCATTTTCCTTTTATCTTGCATTATAATTGACTATTATACTGCATATTTCCTGGAAAAAAATGCGTAAATTCCACTTGGTGTTCTCATCCTTGTAGCATGAACATATTAGAGATTTACATCATAGTATTTTTTTTTTTTATCATTTAAAACAATGCTTTTAGTTTCCTGTGTGCCCTTTAAACATCCCATTCCACATTTGCTCGTATAATAATTTCTACTCTTTCTAGAGTTTAAAGAGATTTGTGCTACACTATGTTGAAAAGCTGAACTTTTCCAGCCATATGTGGCTACACAATTGTATCGGATGTCTTCAGATGCGAGAGCATGACATTTTCCCCTCTGTGCACAAGCTCGATAAAGACATAATTGCATGGGTTGGAAGATCTTGAATGGCTTGCTATAGAGGTCTGAACATCAACCAGATTAAAACCCTTTGGGACGAGTTGGAGTTCTATAGAAAGCAGTATTGCAAGAACACACACATTTACCCCCCCAATAAACAAACATGAACTCTCACCAGAGTATGATCTATTGCACGTCTAATGATGAGGCCTTTCAGCACTTGGCCATGGCTAGCATTAGCGGTTAAGGTCCTAGCACACGCACCAGAGGAACACGAGCAAATATTGACTAAGATTAACAGTGGCAGGCTGCTCTCTCCAAACACCTTGCACATTGTACGAGGAGAAAAGAAAAAAAAAACCCTGTGTTTACTGTAAGATCGATGGAAGAAAACAAAACCTCAAAATCCTGTAAAAAATAAAAAAAAAAGAGAGAAAAACAAGCAGGCATCATGAAGAGCAACTTGAAGCCTGTAAATTAAAAGCAGAATGGCGAGCGTGTCCGCCACAATCGCTCCGGTTTGACAAGTCGCAATAAAATAAACAACAATGAAAAAACCTAAACCGCAAGTGCTTGCGAAGTCCGGCGCAAATGAAGTACTTTTGTATCTGCTGCTTCGTGAGCCAGGCTTTGTGGTCTCGCATCATCACGCCGGTTCATCTCTTTCTTTCGCTCTCTGCTCTACAGTGTACGCTAATAGCTTTGTGTTGCCTGCGTAGGTAATTAAATAAGCCGACCATGCAACACTGAGTAAGCGATATTTCTTCAGCCTTCGACAAGGACGTCTTGTAGACCTTGAGATGCGCACGTGCATACGCAAATGCGCCCTTATCCAAAACAACTTACAACAGAGCAGTTAAGTGTTAAGGGCCTTGCTCAAGGGCCCAGCTTGGCAGTACTGGGATTTGGACCCGTCTTTCCAAAACCGCTTGCTGCTGCCTTCACATCCACAGCAAGAAAAGTTTG
The DNA here is from genome assembly GCA_014706435.1 of Silurus glanis. Classification (NCBI taxonomy): domain Eukaryota; kingdom Metazoa; phylum Chordata; class Actinopteri; order Siluriformes; family Siluridae; genus Silurus; species Silurus glanis. The sequence continues at coordinate 894,217 of JAAIIK010000079.1, forward strand.
TGGGACACCTGACTATGATCATCCCATTCCACATTGTTGAAAACTGTGAAAAAGGAGACCCAAACCTGTTCCAGCATGACTATACCCCTGTCCACAAAAGCCAGCTCCATAAAGATATGCTTCACATAGATTGTAGTGGAAGATCTCCTGCTTTCGAGCTCAACCCTATTGGGATGAATTGGAACGCTGAGTGCACCCCAGGCCTCCTCACATCGGTACCTGAAATCTCACAAATCACCACCCTCAAAAATCTAGTGGAACAACTTCCCAGAAGAGTGGAGCATAATTTAACAGGAAACGGGGACCATATGTGGAAAAGTATGTTTAAAAAATAGTAGATGCATCCTCAGGTGTCCATGATTTCTTGAGTCCATGAGATACAGAGCGAGTAAAAGGCGTATCGGGTTATGAGTTAATAATAACAACACCCAACCTATCCCCCATCCCCCACCCTTTCCCCCCCCCCATCATGTCGACGTGCGATCGAAGTTTGCTTTCTAGCCTCCGTGCTACGTCACTACGTCACTACGTTACTTCAGCGCATAGAAGCAAAAGCTAGAAGGAAAGAGGAGGGGGAAAATAAAACGAGGCTAATCTCGAACCATCTCTAATTTGTTCCCGAATCGTCGCTTGAGTCCCAGTTTTGGCGTGCGGCGTAAATAAACCGGGTGTAAAAGCGTTAGTGTGTGAGCTTAATCTGAAAATGAATTATGAAAGCTTGTATACAAATGAGGACACACACACACACCTTTTCCTCTGAAGGATTTCAGTGTATCCTGACACCCGGCGCTCGTGTCTGATTGGCTAAACCTGCTGATTTATTAACGAAGGACTAAATATAGCGCGGGATCAGAGTGCAGCGTTCGACGTGTACGCTTCATCTCAGTCTTGCACACACACACACGTACGCTAATACATAGTGTTAACAAGGTAACAAATAAAACCTCCGGCTCACAACCACGTTCCAAAGGAGTACCAAACCAAACGGGTTCTAAAACGCGATCTAATCTGCATGCATGTTTTTTCTTTCCACTCGCAGCCTGCAAAACAAATTGATTTCGGGCGTGCGTGTGTATAAAAAAAAAAAAAACCCGACATCAATAATTCACAGTCGCATCGGCATCTGGAAATAAAGAACGATACGTCGAGAGCGGGACGACGAGGCTGTTTAATGCGCAGGCAAATGGAGAAGACGGAAAGAGGAGACACTGAGACACGTACGAGGAGAAAGCAATGGGGGACAAAAAAAAAAAAAAAAAACACTCGTCCACACTGAGACGTGTGAAAACGCTCACATGCTGGTACTATGCACGTGTGAACAAAAACATGACCGCATCGTTTCTATCTCTTTGTTCACTCTATATTGACAAATGCATTGGGGCACATGATTTTTCCAGCTATTTGTGGTCTATTACGACGTCTTTGGGTGCGGTAGCGTGAAATTTTGAACTAGGGACCCAAACCTCTTAATAAAAGCAGCTAGCTGAGTGGTTGAGGCTTTGGGTTACTGATCGAAAGGTCATGGGTTGAAGCCCTGGTATCGCCAAACTGCCACTTTGGGGCCCTTCAGCAAGGCCCTTGTCCTTAGTTAAAAGTTCAAGTGGGTTGGAAGATCTTGAATTGCCTGCTGTGGCGCTCTTTGGGATGAACTGGCATCTATGAACTTGTTTGTTTTGTGTCAAACGCGTCACGTGACCGTATCTGCACCTAAAAGCGCGCCATTGTTCTGGAATATGTCTGTTTATCTCCCTTCACCCTACAATGTCCGTTTTCCAACCGTTCGTTTGTTTCGGCGTTCGCGGTGCGGACAGGATGTCGAGAAAAAAAATACACCATCACGCTTTCACTTCAAGTTCCGAATCCTTCTTTCTATCCTTCCCTGACCTCCCACATACACTCTCGGATTACGTCCTTTACATAAAACCCAGAGCAACAAACAAACAAGACACACATTTATTTTCCTTCACCAGCTCACTCGAGTGCATCTACAATTTCTGTACTAGATCGAGTTGCAGGGGAGGAAAAGAATATCTAAAAAAAAAAACGAAGGGGCGCACAGGCAAGGAAACGAATGAAGCAGAGGGAAGGGTTTTTTTAATAGGCAGAGGAGAGGGAGGGTGCTAGAGGAGAAAAGGCCTTGGAATGGTAAGGACAAACAGTTGGCTGTCGAACACCTATAAAGGAAGCGCTATGACTAAGCCATGCCTGGAATATATAATGCCCCCTTCAATACCCCCTCCCACCCCACCGTCTAGGCGAGCAAATAAAATAAATAAAGTGGAAAAGCTCCTTGCAGGCACTGCGTTTCTGCAGCTTGTGCTCTGCCGACGGTCTCTACACAAGGACATATCTATTAGCATGCATGACTGCACTCACGCTTCCTCGCACGTGCACCGAATTATGTCGAAAACACGCTACCAGACACACGCAGCGGCCGAGAGAGCGCGAGCAAGCAAGTGACGGAGAAAAAGCGAGATACAGACTCGTAAGGGGTTACGTAGTAGACACGTATTGACTCTTCGAACTGCCGTCGTTTCGTTTCACTTCTCCCACGTGCCACCGAGTACCTGATGAATTTGGCTGCCGCATGCGACAAGAAAACAAGATCGCAAAAAAGCTATTAGCGTCAGCTCACAAACTAAACCTGCCACATATTTAACCCTAGAAACGTGAAATCTTCAAGGAATACTTGCATATTTGATCTTGGGGGGGTTTCAAACCAGGGTTTGCTTCATATTTCCACCCAATTCCCCTCCTAAAACCTTTTTTTTTCACAATCTAACAAAATCTGCAACCTTGTCCTTCGTTGACCTTTCTTTCTAGGACGAACCAGCAAGCATGAGAGGCCGGAGCAAAAGCAGACTGTATCAGGATCAGGAGTAATCGTATCGCCTTACATTTGAACCACAGCAGGATTTGTACCTTATGACATGATTGCATGCTTCCAACCTTTTTTTTTTTTTTTTTTTTTTGCATACGACAGAAAAAAACTCATTTAAATTCAAACCTGTGCAACTCTGATCCTCCAGGCATCTCAGATACTTTCTAGGCAAACTGTCGCCACCTAGAGGCAACTTTTCACAGCCACCCTCCCCTTCGTGCACTTGCACTCGTGTCTCGCCGCTCGGCTCGTGATATGCTGGTTATTACATTCGCTATCTGTCAGGTGGTACATAAAAACCCATTACGGCCCGAGTGAGATGATTCGTCGCATGCAAGAAAGAACCCCGATAGATAATCCTGTCTCGGCTTTAATTCGAGTAGCACGTGGATCGTTTTCAAGGTAAGGACCGCTTTAAAAAAAAAAAATAAAAAAAAAAAGAGAGAGAAAAGAAAGATGGAGCACTTTTTTTCCGAACAAATTAGTGAAATCCCTTGTTCTTGGCTTGGAGGGATCGCACGGATAATTCTCTTTAACCTTGATTCGCCAGTAAGTAATATACCCGGGTGCCTGCAGCACAATTAAGTGCCATTACTCATCCTCCATCCTGTTATCATGGAGCTCCATCGCTGCCAGGCGAATTACATGACGTTTCCACTCACCAAGAGCTTGCGCCAGTGGCACCTCAACACACACACAAACGTGCACAGTCATTTCTTATTCCAAACAAGCCCTACTCATGGTGTGGCCAGCTGTTCTCAACCCCTGGACCTCTTGCTATAAAATATCATTAAAAAGCATGGAGGCCTGATGGGAACTGCTTAAGGTGCCCTTGTGCAGCTTGGCTTTTTTTATTCAGGGCTGATGGAATGTGTGTGTATCGATGCTGGTCAGTCTGTCAAGTGCAGGATGAACTTCGATCGACATGTTTCCTAGAATGCTTCTCAGATCTACGACTTTGGCAAGCTGCGATTGCTTTACGGTTTCTGTAACGGGATCCGTGCTCGGTGTCCTTCCATCATTTCGGGGGGGGGACAAAAAAGAAAGAATGAAATCACTCAGTCTGATGTATAGGGGGAAGCTTGACTAGTTGTGTGTGTGTGTTTGTGTATAAAGCTTGTTCTGCTCACCTAGCGCTGTTTGAAGAGTGTGTTTTGATTGTACACGATGAAGAGGTGTTAACGGTTTGTTGATGAATTGCACCTCGCTGGCTACAGCCGTTCTGCTTATTATTAGCCCCGTAATAAACACTCACACACACGCTGACCTACAATCTGCCACACTGTACATAACGATAGACCGGAACGCCCATTCGCAGCTTGCACATACAAAGCCAACACCTCTTGCAGAACACACACACGTATCCACAGCTTTATGATAAGTGCACAGACGCAGAACAATTTTGCCTCTCTTTAAACCTTCACTTTCTCTGAAATATGATAAGACAAATTCAATACGTCATCGGGTTTCGTACGGAACGTGCTGCTAGGCTCAAGGCGACAGAACTTCCCTGCGAGCACAAAAAGAAATCGTAGCTTACAGGAATGAAAGGGCAGAGCGACAGGTAAATGACTTGTAGCTAGCTGTAATCTCAAAGTCTGCGTGCCGGCACCTGGCGTCACAGTGGTTTTAAATAGGGACGTTAGCCTTGCTTGACACGATGGATTTCAAATGCATTTAGACTGGCTTAGTGTTAAGAGACGCACAGAAGTTGGCAGTGGCTTAGTCAAAGTGCTGCACGTGAAGACGCAGGAAACGAGGAAGCCCTGTATGCAGGAAACAAGGAAGAATGTATGTAAGAGAATCCGGTGGTAAAAGTAAATTAAGCCCTTTTAAGGAGGGACAATAAGTTTAAGATTGATGAAAGCTCTATTCATTTGCCAAGGCTTGTGGAGTACCCTTCATGAACAAAAGCAGTAAAGCAGTAATTCATAGAATAAACGCAAGACACCTCGTCTGTCTATTTATCAGCATCTCACTTACACCTCCGAGTGCATCTAAACAAAATGTCTGTAATACAATTAAGCTATCAGTTTGATTCGCCAAAACGCATTACCTTGAAACAATACTTGCAAAGACGCTGCTGACAGAGACGGATCGGGAGGTAGGCTTTTGCAGTATGTAAAGAACTAGGGTGACAAACAACAAACGGACCCCCTTCCTACCTACTCTTCGCATTTTCTCCCCCCTCCTTCCTCAGGCGTTCTGCCAGCTGCTCAGAATAGACATACTTATTCACCTGAACAGACAGAGGAAAAGAGGGAAAGCAAAAGCAGGATGGTCAGAGAGATCAGAAAGGGAAAAAAGAGGGCAACATAGCCTTGCTTACCTGAATTATCGACATCCTGTTAACCGGCGTCTCTGTGGTGCTGGTCACAGGTCCTGTGAAACTTGTATGGCACCCCACGTGACCTTGGGGAACGCTAAGGTTGTTGGCTGTCGGTTTGAGGTACATGACCTCGGACCTGGGAGAGCTGAGGGGGAGGCGCGTCTGGTAATCAAAGTACATCGGCGAGGTGGCTAGCGAGGGGCTGCTCACAACGTTCATGACGTTCATGGTGTCACGTTCCTCCACCTCGCTCTGCACCAGCATGATGTCATTCTTGTTGATCTTCTTCTTTTTGCTTTTGCCCAGCTGCGGGTGCGAGTACTCGGCGATGCGGCAGTTGTAGGTGCGGATCTCCTTGTTTTCCCGCTTGCACTTTACGGCGACCGCGATCATGGCTGCCAGCAGCATGACAGAAATGACGCTGAGCGTGACTATCAAAGGGAGCGACACGTCCCAGCCGTGCTGCTCGGCGTTGATCCGCGGCTCGCCCTCTGGCAGGGGCCCCGAGTAAGCCTTCACCACCAGCTTGGCCATGGCCGACAGAGTGGGCTTTCCATGGTCTGTCACTTTGATGATGAGCTCCACGACAGAAGACACCTCCTCCCACAGAGGCTGAGCCGTCCGCACCTCTCCCGTCACAGAATCGATCTCAAACAAGTGCTCCTCATTGCCATCCGTGATCTCGTATGTGAGCCGGCCGCTCTCGCCAAAGTCATTGTCGACAGCCCGGACCGTCGTAATGACATGACCCACACCGACGTTGCGTGGGACGTGGATCTCTGCTGTATCGTTTTGCAACAGAGGCAGCACAATGACCGGGATGTTATCGTTGACATCTAGTACACTCACACGTACAGTCGTGTTACTTTCCAGGTGGGGACTTCCCGAGTCCTTAGCCTGTACCTTGAAATCAAAATACTTTGTCTGCTCATAATTGAAACTCCTCAAAGCATATATGGCTCCATCAGTTGGTTTAATGTTCACATAGGTGGTAATGGATTCCTCGCTTACATTGGATGGAAGGAGGGAATAAGAAACTGTCCCGTTTTGGCCTAGGTCTGGGTCGTGAGCCAGAACTGAGCCAAGATATTCTCCTGGGATGTTGTTTTCAGGCACCTGAAGGAGGTAGACCATCTTTGTGAACCGTGGGGCGTTGTCGTTCTCATCCAGAATTTTGACAGTGAAAGACTTTGTGGCGTTCAGTGGAGGGTTTCCGCTGTCTTTGGCCATAATCGTAATGTTATATTCATCCTTGACCTCTCGATCCAGCGGTCTGTCCGTGACCACTGTATAAAAATTGTCCGAGTTCTCCTCAAGTCTAAAGGGGACGTTGCCTAAAATCCGACACTGCAGCTGCCCGTTTCGACCAGAGTCCTTGTCTGTCACTCTCACCAAAGCAATGACAGTCCCTGGGGGCGCTGCTTCACTAACGGCCCCCTGCCGAACCGCCACAAAGCCTATTGACGGCCAATTGTCATTCCTGTCAAGCACTTTAACAGTGACTTTACAATGGCCTGGAACGGGATTCGGCCCTTGGTCCTTTGCCTGAACGTCAATTTCGATAATCGGGTTTTCCTCATAGTCGATTTTCCCCTGAATCTTTATGATGCCCGTTTTGGGATCTATCGAGAACAGTTCTTTGATTCGATCGGAGCCAAAAAAACTCAAAGAGTAGGTTACCTGTCCGTTACTTCCCTCATCGGGGTCGGTGGCGTTTAAATCGATCAATACCGTGCCCAGTGGGGAATTCTCAGGAATTTCCACGACATATGAAGACTGCTCGAAAACGGGGCTGTTGTCATTTGAGTCAATTACTTTCACATTGATTTGCATTGTGCCTGACTTTGGGTACTCCCCTCCATCTGTGGCAGTTATAATTAGAGTATGATGGCTGCGCTCCTCTCTATCTAAAGACCTCTGGACGACCAGTTCCGGAAATTTAGTCCCGTCTCCTCTAGACTTTACATCCAGAGAAAATATGCTGTAATCGTCTCTTGTGATTTGATAGGTTTTAAGGCCGTTTTCCCGGGTGTCGGGGTCGTAGGCCGCAGCGAGGGGAAACCGCGTGCCAGGGGCGGCGTTCTCCGAAATATCGATGTCTATGTGATCGGAAGGGAAGCTGGGTGCATTGTCGTTTATGTCCTGTATGTCCACCTTGATCATGTAGATCTCTTTGTCATTGGCGAAGACTTCCATAGAGAGCTGGCACTTAGGGTTGCGTTTGCACAGTGTTTCCCTGTCGATCCTCTGCTTGATAAAGAGCAGCCCGCTTTCCGGGTCCACATCGATGAGGTGTGGAGCGGAATTCTCCAGCACTCTGAAGTTGGATTTCTTGCCCTGCTCTCTGAGCTCGAGCCCTGCGTCTTTGGCGATGTTTCCGATCACCCCCTGGTTCTTCTCCTCGGAAATGGTGAAGTTCAAGTTTTTCAGCGTCAGGGCCCGCGCCCACAAGAGCAGGAAAGACAAAACGGTGAGTTGCATCCGTCTCAACGGGAGCGCCATGGCTCCAGATTGCGCTTTACGCTTGCGACCTGTTGATCCGTCCAGCGAGCTCACAGTTCGCACCTTTCTGCTGAATGCGAAGACATCTCTCCTTTTTTTTTTTTTTTTTTTTTTTTTGTCCCCCCCTCTCCGTCAAACAGTGTCTCCGACGTTTCCACGAGCAGCAGCGTTGCGGCTCAACATCTAATTGATATTCTGCTGAAAGCCTGCGCGCCCTGGATCACCACCATCCGGCTTCCACGAGCGAGCAGCCTTTCGGTGATTCTTTGCTCCTGCAAAAATACACAGAAAGAAGAATGGAAAAAAAGATTTCATGCAAACCGTGCACAATTATCGGGTCTTTTTTTTTTGGGGTTTATTTTTTTGCCATAATTTCAAGTACGAGTATTTTATTTTATTTATTTTTGCTTTTTTTTTTTTATGCGGCTTGGCTCTCCCTTTCTCTCTTTCTCCCCCTCCTTTCCTCCGTCCTCACGAAAAAGCGCATCCGACGCGCAATATTCCTCGTTCCTCCCGGAGAACTACGTGAACGGCGTGTAAATAATGTAACCTTGAAACGCGTCGGACGCTTTGACAGCGACATCACCGGCGCTCCGTGGTTCTTTCTATCTTTTCTTTTTTTTTTTATTTATCGTGCTGTAGCAAAACGTGCTTCCTGAATAAAGAAGAAATTGAAGAATACATATAGAAAAGCGCACGAGCCAAAAAAAAAAAAAAAAACCACATAAAACACACTTGAGCTCACTTGTCATACACACCCCAAATGCTGTTTGTTTGTTTTTTCTTTCATTGAGCACAAAAAGTATTCCCCCCCCCCCACCCCCTCATCTGTACCTGTCCGTCTTGAGGCAACCCTAAGAATACAAATGCGTAAAAAAAGAAAAAAAAATCCCCCCCCTCCCCAAATTCTCTCCTCTTTCACGCACGTTCTCAGCATTTCCACTCTAGGGTTTAGCAATGATGCATTTTCTTTTCTATGTCGGATGCAAAAAAAATAAAAAATTAGGGAAAAGAAAAACATAAATCTGTTGCACCAAAGTCCTGCTCCGGGTTGCACGCGCGCATGGACATCTCTCATTCCCTGTCTCTTCCCACATCCCCATCCCAGATTAGAAATGCACACTTACCCAGCACGCGGGCTGCTATCCAGTTTGCAAAAAAAAAATACAAAAAAAAATCAATAAATAAAAAATATATCACCAATACACGGGTTACATCCTTTTATGCTCACTCTTGTGAAAAGAAAAGGAAAAAAAAAAAAAAAAAAAGCCAAACGGAAGCCACGGAGAGGTCCAGCGCGCGCGCTACGGTGCGTGGACGTGGATCCAAAGCGCACCAGCAGTGAGTGTGTGCGCGCGTATGTGTGTGTGTGTGTGTGTGTGTGCGCGCGTGTGTAATAGGACCAAGGCGAGTCGTCTCCCGCGTCTCTCCTCCTATTAGAATGCAGCGCGTCCCCTCTGCTCGCGCCTGCGGCATGCACTGAGTCACCGGGCTTCCGAGGAACCTTCTGAGGAACCTTTAGGAGAGCTTGGTTGCCCTGGACGCGCGATATAGATCCACAAAGGGCGTCTGCGCTGGAGTGAAGCGCGTGACGCGGCGCATCGCATCGCCGCCGCCGTCAAACCCCGTGCGTCCTTGCGCCAAGACGATCCACGCAAGAAAAAGAAAAGGAGGCGCGCACACTTGTGTGTTTTTTTTTTTTGTTTTTTTGTTTTTTATAAAGGTCTAGATATAAAAAGTTGAACAGATCCCAGTGGTGGTGGTGTCAAGAGAGGTGTTAGGAGCAGTGCGCGTCTGATGCCTTCACCGGTTCCATTCCTCTCCACGGCTCGCTCTGACTCAACTCACTCGCTCTCACTGTGCGTTAAAGGTCGTTGCTGATCCGACGCCAGCCAATGCGCGACGCGGAGGGACGTGGCTTCCGGATCGGATTGCCAATCAAATCGTGCGCTCGAGGTTTGGAGGCGGAGTTAGGCGACCGGTGCGCCAAGTGGGACGTCCCTCCTGGTCCAGGCTCGAGATTTCAAAAATCTCACCCTTGCGGGATTTGAAATCCTGATGATGATGGTGATGAGGAGGAGGATGGTGGTGATACTGATGTCCGTTACACCTCTGGATATGGACATGGTTCGAATCCCAGAGCATGTTTGTTGTATCTGTGATGGGGTTTTCTTTCTTTCTTTCTTTCTTTCTTTTTTTCTTTCTTTTCTTTTCTTTCTCATTGTGTCTTTTTGTTACTTACTTTCACATTCAATCCACAGAAACAGATTGAAACATTTTTTTTTAGCTTTATAACTGTATCATGGTATCTATTTTCCCCCAATTGTTTTTCTTCTCTCTCTTTTGCCTCCCTGATTTCATGACACACACATTTCCTTCTTAAGATCAGTTTTTGGCCTAAAACACCCTTCACATATCTGCCTAACGGTATAATCCCTGGCAGACTTTGGTTCAGTGTCCATTTAGCTCAGTATTGCCCTCTAGTGGTGACTTCTCACTCCTCGGCCGTTGGTGCCAAGTTTTTTCAGGGGAAAGTGGCTGATAAATGATTTTATGATTTTATGAAATGATATTATATTAATCAATGCACCCCAAACTCTTTTTTTTGAATATATATTTGAACATATTCAGATACATAAAATAGATCTGCTAGTAGTTTGTTAGTAAAATTGTCAGTGAGCAGTCGGGAAATGTTCTGGGTGAAGATTAGTTGACGTGTCATTGGAAGCAAAGGTGATCAGTGATTGGTTGTTTGGCGCCAATGTGATCAGCGATTAGTCTTTGCGAACATCTGTGACCAGTCATTGGTTGTTTGGGTACAATGTTTCTGAAAAATCTGTTTTTTCTTAGGAACATTAAATGATCAGTGATTGGTTGTTTGGGTTCAGTGGTACTCTGTGATTGGTTATTTGGGAACGATGTGATTAGTAAGGGGTCGTTAGGAATAGTGGTGGGCAGAGATACAAATGAATTCCTAAAAATGGGAGCGTTAGATGTGTGTGTGTGTGTGTGTGTGTGTGTGTGTGTGTGTGTGTGTGTGT
>JAAIIK010000079.1:916335-957880 GCA_014706435.1 Silurus glanis
TATATATATATATATATATATATATATATATATATATATATATATATATATATATATATATATATATATATGTGTATATCAGAGATTTTTTTGTTTTGCGCTGCTTGTTTACGTGGTACATGGATGACCGCAGGGGCACGAGCGGAGCACAGCTTCAGGAAGCTACTGTCAGCCTTCTCTGTTCTCAAGCTGCAATTTAGTCCACAATTATCATTATTATACCCCCACTGAAAAAGACAAGGGACAAAGGGGTCATTTACCAGGACCGCGGCTTGAAAGAACAGGATGCTGGTGACTAGACGACTTCACTTTTTCCATGTGTCTTGCTCACTATTTTACTTTTGGAGACGGAGGAAAAAAAAAAAAAAAACAATATAATGTGTAGATTTAGATTTTTTTCTTTTGTTAAGTACAATTGTAAAGCTGTTTCATTTATATACGCTATACAATCAAATGTATCGGGATACACTTATACTGTATATACACCCAACATTATATAACGACTTTTTTCAACGGTTTGAGCTACAGGAGCTCGTCTGTTGGATCGGAAACCACACGGACCAGCCTTCGGTCCGCACGAGCATCGATGAGCCTCGGCCGCCCACGACCCTGTCTCCGGTTCGCCGCCGTTCCTTCCTTGGAGCACTTTTGATAGGCACTGACCCGCTGCAGACCAGGAACATCCCACAAGAGCTGTAGTTTTGGAGACGCTCCGACCCAGACGTCTAGACGTCACAATTTGTCAAACTCGCTCAAATCTTTACGCGCGCCCATTTTTCCTGCTTCTAACACGTCAATTTTGAGGACAAAATGTTCACTTGCTGCCTAATAAATAAATCCACCCACTAACAGGTGCCATGATGAGGAGATCATCAGTGTTCTTCACTTCACCGCTCAGAATGTTACGCCTGGTGTATGTATATATATACATAGAGAGGGAGAGAGAGAGAGAGCAGTGTGAAATCTGAAACGATCGCAGCCGTGCATTGCCCTGCTAAGCTACAGTACCTCAGTGGGTTGGGAATAAGGGAGGGGAATAAGACACCGAGCTTCCTCTAAAGTCTTCATGACTCTTATCAGTGCTTCTGTTAAGGCAGCCTCCTTACTCAAGCCTTTGATGTGGAAATAAAGCATAGGTATCCAGCAGCTTCTTTAGCAAGCAGCAGAGCAGAAATATCAGCCGACACACACACACACACACACACACCCCTCAACTGAAGACTCATTGATTTAAGGATGTGTCGAAAAAAATAATAAAAAAAAATCAACAATGGCTTCCAACACCTGACCATGAAATGTTGCACATTTGCTAATATTGTAACCTCCACGCTGCTGGAAGGATGTTCTACCAGATTTTGGAAGGTGCTTGTGGAGATTTGCGCTCCATTTCCGACCATGAGGTCAGTTACTGATGTAGGTGGGATCAGGTGTCCCAATTCATTCCAGTAGGGTTGAGGTCAGAGCTCTGTAGCAAGTCCAAGTCAAGATCTTTTACTCCAAGCCATGGAGTCTTCATGTAGCTGATTTTGTGCACCAGAACTACTCGGTGGTCTGAATTCCCTAAATCCTAATCGCACCTCGTTCATCCGTTACACAGCTTCTGATTTATGATATTTTCGGAATTTGATCACCGAGGACATCCTCCACGCGGTACTGCGGCTCGTCAACATGCAAATCCTCAAGAAAAAAAACGATCTCTTGACCCATCGCCGTAATCCGGGTCATTTCTATTCTTTCCTTTTTTTTGTTCCCGACCAACAAATTCGTCCACTCGTGTATCTTATTTTTTTTTTGTACGACGCGCAAATTGACGAAAGTACGAAACCTGCAATTCACACCCGTTTCCTGCTATTATCTTTTTTTGGCTAAGACCGTGACAAGTCAGCTGTGTAACCGATTTCATGTGTCGCATCCTTTCACCTGAAAGAGAGCGAGAGAGCCAGAGAGTGGGAGAAAGAAAGAAAGAAGGAAAGAAAGAAAGATCGATCCAGTTTGCTCCAATGCTCACAATCGCACCGTTCTGAAGGATTTCTGATTTTCACTACGTTCTATCGAGGGCAGGTGTGTATATATTGTGTACGTTACGTCCTGTATGAGTACCGGGTTCATTCGATCTCAATCATTTTGCCAGAAAAGATACTGTATATTCGAAGTCATTCTACATTATGAACCTGGTTGTTAAAAGGAAAGAAAGCAAACCCTACAAATGCCACCTCTTTGTCTACCAGACATCTGGCTTTTGTGTGACCCATATGCGCAATCTTGTGCTCTCGCGCTTTGCATGGTAACCAACCAGGGAGTGAATTGATACCCTGCATTCAAATGAGCGCCCGGATCAGGTTGGTCTTAGAAAGCCCATTTGCTTAGCCTGGGCTTTGAATGAAAGAACACATAAGAAAATGGCACAAAAAAAAAAAAGAATTAGCATCAACTCGGGCGTATTAATGCGGATGCCGAAACTGAGTAAACACGTGCGGCCTGGCCAGACAGAAACTTATAGGCTTCATTGGCTCTTTAGTACCACCTAGTGGTGGCTTGAGGCTGGTTTAGAATAATCCCAGATGCTTTTTGCATGCTGTGGGCTGTGAAGAAGGTAGACAAATTAACCAATAGAGTTTAGTAGAATATACAGGCAAGAAATTTTGTGTAATATACAGTATATATGTCTGTGTGTATATATATATAAATTCTAAAAAAAAAAAAAAACAAAGATGTAGAGCTGTAATACAAAGAACTAAACATAGAGTCAAAAAAAAAAAAAAATTATTGGTGCTTTTATAGGCATAGAAAAGGGGGCGGAGTTTAAAGGAAGTAATTGCAGTCATTTTCTAGGCATGGAAACGAAGAAGAAAAGCAAGAAGACACACTTACGCAGGACGTGGGCTTGAGCGTAAGGTTCCTGGGTTCGTGATGACAAGACGGTTATGTTATGTTTTCACACCGGTTGAAAAAATTCGCTCTCGATTTGGCATTTTCTGGTATTATTTATAAAAATTTTGATAAAAAAAAAAAAAAAAAGGTAAAAAAAACCCTAATATAGCCACAAAATCTTGATTCAAACGCAAAGGAGAGGCACTGAGGGACAACCAGCCGATCGTTTTAGGTTGAGTGAGTGAGAGAGACAGATGGAGAAAGAGAAAATAAATAAAGGACGGGAGCTGATAGAGAGAAAGAGATTGATAGAAAGTGATACGAGACAGCAAAGCATGTCGGGGGTTTTGGAGGAAAAAGAAAATTCGAGATTTTCTTTAGAATATGTATCATTTTAGATATAATCTTCATAAATACATAATATACAACTAAGCATTGGGATCCAAAACACCACATAGAAAAGGATTGGTCTGAGGATTCATCGATTTTCTTATCATGACATCATTGTGACATCATACGAGTGAAATTCGTCTCGATCTCGTTTTTTTTATTTTTTCTCAATCCGTATTTTCATTTATAGAAGCCTGATGTGGCGGGGGGGCTTGGCTTTTTTTTTATTTTGACGAACAAAACCTAATACAACAATATAATATAACAATGTATGCTTGAAATCTAAAGATTCATCGATTTTCTGATTATGACATCATTATGACATCATGCACGTGACATTCATCCGTATACACACACACCTTTTCGGGGTTTTATTTATTCAACGCAGTCAACCTTTCCTCATTCCGTCAAACACAGTGAATTAATCCTGCATCTAGAAATGAACAGTTCGCTCTTTGTGTGTTTTACTGGCTCGAGAAGGTTATTTCTTGCTGTATTGCAGATGAAAGCAGGAGAAGGAGAACGGTTTGTGCTCCTACCTTGCTCCCGCACTAGCACTTTGATGGACACCAGACAGTACAATTTGGGCTCATTCAGGCAGTTCCTTAGCAACCACACAGACACACTACTCGCTCTTTCCGTGTGTGTGTGTGTGTGTGTGTGTATGGGTTTCTCTGTCTCTCTTTCTCTCTCTCACTTTCTATAAGACTTCCTGCTGAAATCTGCCACATCACGGTGTCTCCCCAGGTGCCTTTGAAAACCAAAAGCTGAAAATGATTCCTGCAGGCACCAAAAGATGGCTCTGTTTTGTGTGAGTGTGTGTGTAAGTGAGTAAATAAGTGAGTGTGTGTGTGTGTAAATGAGAGCGTGAATATGTGTGTAATAAGGTAAAGAAAATAAATAAAGGAGTGTGTGTGTAATGTAATGTAGTAAGGGTAAACATATGTGTGTGTAAGTAAGAAAAATGTAACGGGTGATTGTGTAATACGATAAGTAACTGAGTAAATGTGTGTGTGTGTGTGTGGAAAGATAAAGTGAGTATGAGAATAAATGTTTGTGCGTTTGAAAAAAAAAAGCAAGGTGCCTGAACGTAATCCACACAATCTTAAGCATGTATTATGGAAAAAAACTCGACCTATTCCCGGCCCCACACTGGCATGTGAGCAAGATCCCCATGAGCATTTCAGCATGTGATTATGTCAGAGCCGCCCCGCTGATGGCGAGGTTGTTCGCCTGCCAAGCGGGGCAGACTTGCAGCAAGGTGTCGTCATGTTCTTCTTGCTCCCGAGTCAAATAATTTCATCAGACTGCTCGAATGGGCAGATTGATTTCGAAGGTCGGGGAAGTCAGGACACAGAAGTTCTGACTCAGGAGCCTTCGAGCAGTACCCTGGACAGCGCCGGGACGTCCAACACTCACCTTCGTTTTTTAGTTTGGTCCGTTTAGACTCGATATTAGGGAGGGGTGGACGAGAAGGGAGGGTGGTATTAAAGGTTACCCCGTACTCGTGTGCATCAGCATCGGAGCGTGAGCACGTGTCTCGTTGTGTGCCATTGTATCTGCGCTTTGAGAAGCCTCCCAACTGAATGCATGACATTTGGAAGAACGTAGGTGGCGGATGAAAGGTGCTCGGCCCGGTTCGGTTTCTTGTTTTCCCAACAATACCAGACTGCCAAGTGCCGAGACAGCGAGTGCATTGAAAACCTACGACGGCATTGACCTCGCCCGGCCATAAAAGCATGTCTTAGAAACGGTGCGATGATCAGCTTTCTTCTTATCTCGTTTTTTTAATTCACCCCCAGAGTACTTCTCTTCTTTCCCCCCCTCTCTTGCTCTTGTTCCCTTTGTATGTCTTTAGCCTTGCTTGCTTTAGCTGTGCTTTGACTCAAATGAAGGACTCATCTTGTCTGTATTCTTGACGTAACAGTCTTTTTTTTGTAGCGATTGTCCCTCGGCGAGTCGGGTTTTACACGTGTCGGACTGTGTAAACACAAAGTTTGCTACATCGCTAGCAAAATCGGTCTGGCGTCGGCTCTGTCAGGGTTGATTTATGTAAAAACATTTGTTTATCTGTGCCGTTTTGTAGTGTTTAATGACTTAAGCATGGCCAGCGATGGCTGAGTGGTTAAGGTTCTGCGCTAGTGATCAGCAAGATGTAAGTTCAAATCCCTGTGGCTGCCAGAGAACCACTGCAGGCCTCTTAATCAAGGCAGTTAACCCCTTCGCTGCGAAGAAATGAGGGTAAATCGAAAATAACCCCTCTTTTCCTGTCTCTTGCATGTCACCGGAGGGACGCCCTCAACGGCACGGATTCGGTACCTTTGATATGCAAGTCTCAAATGGAAACAGTCCATGAAGGTCAAACTGTGTCTTCATTTGTTAAAAAAGAAAGAGCCATTCATTTAAGGTCGAGAGGACATTTGTAACAACGATAGTACAACCCCAGTGACTAGCAGCCTTGCTTTTCTCGCAATTATTGCGATTCGATCAAGTACTAGATTCTCTTTTGGCTCCACCCTCCCAGACTTTGGGAGTCATGCACATGGCCCCGCCTCCTAACTGCTCTTAAGCCGTCTAAGCATAATTGTTGGGCGTTTAATTATAGATTTGTGTATGTACATTACATATTTTTGCGATAGAATTTGGGACTGAATCCAGGCCCTCATTTTGTTCTAGAATGTAGTTTTATTGTGGCCAGTGGTTGAGTTTGGATTCCTTTGGTGATGTTCGAGGCCTCATTAGTGTTTGCCAGAGAGAGAGAGAGAGTGTAAACAAGCCACATTGAGGCAAAGGTATTCGTTTTGTTTGTTATTGGTGGTCAGTGGTTGAACTGGATTTCTTTGGTCATGTCTGATTTCTAAGTGGCCCAAAGTTCTGATTGGTGTCTACCTAAAAAGAGATTTAGCAATCCATGTTAAGGCAGATTGGGGAGTGGAATCAGTTTTGGGAAGATAAAGACCTGAAGGACAATGTACTCTTCTTTTAACCACTTGCATTTTAGGCTAATCAAAGAGATTAAACAATCAATGTAGAGGCAAATTGGGCAAAGGAACTAGTTTTGGGAGGATGAAGACCTAAAGGACAAATTACTCTTGATGTTTGAGGCCTGATTGGTTTGTGCCTGAGAAAGAGTGACTAATCCACAAAGGTATTATTTTGGGAGAATTAAGACCTGAAGGACAGGGTAAATTACTTTAAACACTAGCACTTGGGACTAATCCAGGTCATTTTTTAGTTATTTGGTGGTCAGTGGCTGGGACTATTTCTTTGGTCATATATGAGTGCCTTTATGTTCTGATTGGTGTTTTCCCAAAGAGATTAAGCAATCCATGTTGAGGCAGATTGGGCAGTGGAATTAGTTTGGGAAGATGGCGACCTGATGGAAAGGTAGTCCTGCATTAACCACTAGCTCTTGGAACTAATCGAGAATTAAATGGTAGCAAATGGTTGACTTTGAGATTTCTTTTAGTCGTAGTTCTAATTGGACTGAAGGTCTGAGCTTTGTTTACCGGAAGAGATTAAAGAATCAGTGTTGAGGCGGATTGGCAGTGGAATCAGTTTGGGAATGTGGAGACCTGAAGGACAAGGAAGTCTTACTTTATCCACTAACAGAATTTTGCTGCAGAATTATTTTTATTGGGTGGTCAGTGGATAAGTTGATTTTTTTTTGGTAGATTTCTGAAGCTTCACTGCTGTTCATCACGGCTGTTCTGGGCTTGTTCCAGGTGAGTCTTTATGTCGAATGAGTATGACGACAGCATTTATTTTCAGCCCCGCTGCCAATTGTCACTAAATCAGTTCCCAATGGAAGTGAACCAGTGGCCATTGGTATTCAAAACCATGGTGGGCAGGCAGATCAAACCCCAGCTCTATCTCATGTACACAGAATGTTCTCTCTTAGTTTGGAATGTCTTCCTAAATTGTCTGTTGTGTAATTTAAATCTTTTTTCGACTCATTTGGGGAATCGATTCAGAATCATCACACACTCATTCACACTCAAGGCAGTTTATCGTAGCCAGTCCTTTTCCATGCGTGTCTTAGGACACAAGAACATACTGGAGAACTTGGAAAAAGTTAGATAACCAAGTACAGTGAGAACATGCAAAATCCTGTACAAATCCAAACTCAAACAAGGATCGCACAAGGGGTCCTACAGATCCACCAGATGTTGCACTAGGGAGGTTGTAGCACAGTGGTTAAGATGTTGGACTTTTGGATCAGAAGGATTCAATTTCAGCACTACCAAGCTGCCACTGCTGGGCCCTTGAACAAGGCCCTTAACTCTCAACTGCTCAAGTTGTATAAATGAGTAAATCAGAAGTCCATCTGCCAAATGCTGTAAATGTTAAACATCCCATTCTGAGTCCTGAACCTCCGCTTTTCTGAGATGATGTGCCACTCGAAATTTTGTGGAGATTTGTGAAGATTCAATCAGCCACAAGGGTAATTATAAAGTCAGCTGCTGAAGTAGGTGAGGTGAGGAGGCCTGGAGTGGGGTGTTCAGTAAGGTTGAGGTCAGAGCCCCAATCAAGTTCTTCCAACCCATGAACACCATATCTTCATTGAGCTGTCTTATACTGGAACAGGTTTGGATCTACTAGTTTCAAGCTCTTGCATCCAAAGACGATATATAATGGTGTGTCTCCAGCTCTGTGGTGGGGTTTAGTAAACAACCCCATATGGTTGGAAAAGTCAGGGTTGCCAGGACTTGTCTATATTGTGTATTTTTCCTGCAAAGAAAGCGGTTCGCTTGCAAGAGCAGATAAGTGCTTACTTATAGACATAAGCTGTATTCGTCTCCAAGGCCTCGGTTCACCTGTCAATTGGGACCCGGGTAAGAATTTGTCACGTACACCCAATGCACACATGTACAGTCTGACACGTTCTCACAATATGATGGAAGATGCACTTTAAATCTCTCGCTCTCAGTCTCTTAGACCCACACACACACAATAAATCTTTCTCTCTCTCTCAGACACACACACACACACACACACACACACAATAACGAAGTAGCTCTTTTGATCCAGCCTGTCCCTCTCCTTCTGTACTCTCTGATTTCCAGCATGCTGCTCTAACCAGCATCTCGTCCATTTCACACACTTTCATTCCATCCCTTTCTCGCCGTCTTTCATTTTCTCCTCATCATTGCTCCAACCACAGACCACTCAGTCCCTCACAAAAGAGCAGTTCTGAAGTGTGGAACAAATTGGGGAGTAAAAAAAAGGAAGAAAGAAAGAAATACACCAACTAGATTCAACAGGAATTCTTCAGCATGAGGAAATTCAGAGATCGATGAAATAAAGCCTGAACTGCTGAGGGAAAAAATGGATATAAAGCACCACATAGACAAGTTTACCATCTCACGCAGCAACCCACAGAGTCATGTCTGCACACACAGTAGATTTGCCCTGCAAATGTGTTTTTGTGCACACGGGCTTATGGGAGGCTGTGTGTTTGTGCACCCAGTGAGCGGGCAAACAGAAAAAGAGCGGCGTTATAAAGACGCTCGGATCACAGAGAAAAAAAAAAAACATGACGTCTAGAGTCACAGCCAAACACAAGCCGCACCGGGATTCGTTCATCTCGCACGTACAAAATTTCATACATTATCCTCATTAAGTACAATCTGTATTCATAGTCATTCAAAATGTTTCCAGAGGGAAAAAAAAAAAAAAAAAAAAAAAAAAACTCCAGTGGGTGCAGTCTGCCATATGGCACATAAAACTGCTCCGGATGACTGGCAGGCCACTGCTCCATTCTGACAAGTTTACTACTAAAATCATTTTTCTTTCAGTTTGTTACCCGATCATTTTGGAATTGGTAAGATAGATAAATAGATGGAGAGATGGATAGATGGATGGATGGATGGATGGTTGGATGGATGGTTGGATGGATGGATGTATGGACAGGTAGGTTGATGGATGGATGGATGGACAGGTAGGTGGATGAATGGATGGATGGATGGACAGGTAGGTGGATGGATGGATGGATGGATGGATGGATGGACAGGTAGGTGGATGGATTGATGGATGGATGGATGGATGGACAGGTAGGTGGGTGGATGGATGGATGGATGGATGGATGGATAGACAGGTAGGTTGATGGATGGATGGATGGATGGATGGACAGGTAGGTTGATGGATGGATGGATAGACTGACGGATAGGTAGATGGACAAATAAATAGATAGAGGGATGGATGGATGGATGGACGGACGGACGGACAGACAGACAGATAGGTAGACGGATGGATGGATGGATGGACGGACGGACAGGTAGGTAGGTGGATGGATAGGTATATGTGTGGATGGATGGATGGATAGGTAGATGGATGAATGGACGGATGGGTAGGTGTATAGATGGATGGATGGACAGGTAGGTAGGTATATGGATAGATGGCTAGGTTGATGGATGGATAGATGGATAGATAGATAGATAAAAAATAGTTTGAAGTGAACACATAATTTAGCTCCTTTGAAACCTCTGCACTCGGAAAACCGCAGACTTTGACTTTCCTTATGTGCCCTGTGTATTCTTAGTGACTGGATATAATTGGTCGGTTTGCTCGCTTGGTTGAATTCATTTCTCCTGTCATGTTTTGACTGGCCTGACCTTTAGCAGTAGATTTTTCGTGCCCTTGATCTTCCTCAGTCAATCGGCCATCATAGACATTCTGACTAGCAAAACCAGGAGGAAATAAAAGTGCCCGTGGACGTCTGGTTAATTTTTGCCTTGTTTTGTTTGTCCTGTTTTTTTCTGACTTGTAAAGCAGAGTGTTTTATTCATTCATTTACTCATCCATCCATCCATCCATCCATGCATGGAGAAGGTAAGAATATACAAAAACGCCATTAACACATGAGACCGGGTTCGGCATGAAAACCAAGAATGTTGCGCTGAACGGTTATTATTATTATTTACACTTGGTAATTTCAATTTCAATCCATTTTCTTGTGGTTGAAAAGCCCCCGTGGTGCACGCAGCATGCTAAGCTACAAGCTTGATATAGATTTAATAACTATTATCACCCCTTTGTCTCTTATTCATAACATCCTAACAGTAAGAAGCTAAGGAAAGGATTGTAAGGATGGCACTTATTAAAGAATCGTACTTTTATGAAAACCTGAAATAGATGTACGTTTCTCCTCCTCTGTGCAACAACAAAAACACCCGACGAGAAAGTAATGAGGATTTATGTGACCTTAGATCCTTTAAATCCTTTTATTTTGTGTGTACTATATCATAAGCATGCAATGAATGAATAGAAATTCATCAGTAAAAAACATTTTATTCATATATAATTAATAGTAGATGCGCTATACTTTTATTATTTAGAAACAGTTTGTGACCAAAACATTTACATCTATTTCTCCTCGTTTCTCGAGCACGTTCTCTCAGCGCCGCTGCTGCTACGTGAATAAGACGTGTCGTGACACTACGTAGACGAGGCGTGTCCCGAGAGTCGCATAAAATACAGACTAACATGGCAGAGGTAGAGCTGTAACTTCCTGCAGACACAACAGAAAAAGAACGTCTGGTTTCATTTATTTATTTATATTTTATTGTGCAAAACAATGGCCCCTTTGTGAAAGGGGGAGTCAGAAAGCCCTTTGATGATTTTCGCTGTCTGTCTGTATCTTTAACGTATCGTATTGTTTATATATGGTATCACGTCGAGTTACGATCGCGCATCTCTCCAATTAAGTTTCCCCACAGGACGTCTCCGTAATCGTGAAACTAATATAAAAAGCTGAAAAACAAACAAAAAAAAAACCCAGCCTTCCACCAATTCCACATTCTACAGATCTTCTTAATTGCCACAAGGCTGTGTGTACTGTTGGAAAGGTCTAGCAATGAGACAGAAGAGTTCTCTCTCCTCCCTTTAGACGTCTTTATTCTCAGCTGTTGTGTTCGTGAAGTCTGGACCACCAGGGTTTAGTCCAGGGATTGGAGAATATTTGTGTGTGTGTGTGTGTGTTTTTAGGCATCAACCCAAAAGAGAAGCATGAGCTCTGTGCTACTGAACATTTGGTCTGGACCTCTTCTTCTACTTCCAGCTCGGACATCATGATCACTTAATTAGATCATGTCAACCCTGCGGGCCACTGCAGCTCTCGAGCCAGTCCTGTCCTCTGTTCCGCTCCTCTGCCATCATCCCTCCTTCTGTCCTGAGCACTGTCGGCTGTCGGGGTGCAGATGGGTGGATTACGAGGGGGAGCGATATGTAATACACTCTGTCATCCAGTCAATATCAAGCAAATCACACACACACACAAGCACAAACCGGCCGCAGCGTCCACTGGAAGAAATCAATGGTGCAGACGTTGGACCGCCCTACTAATAATCTACTCGAAATGAGAATCCTCTCGAAGGGTTTAGGCTGATCAGTTTGCAGCCGGAGTAACACGGTTTGGACCACGCCAATAAGATATGCAAGTCTCTTTGCTCTCTATATTGAATTGTCTCTGGGAAATTGTATTCTCATGTTCCACTAGATTTTGTGGAGATTTGTGCTCGTTCAGGTACAAGTGTGTTCATAAAGTCCTAAAGATGTTGGTCAGAGCTCTAGAGCAGGCTACTAAAGATCTTCCAAACCCATGGAAAACAAATCTTCATGGAGCTGGCTTTGTGCACATGGGCATTGTCATGCTGGAACAGGTTTGGGTCTAGTAGGTCAAATGAAGATTGCGAGCCTTTAACTTTGTGAAGAACTACATATGGCGGGAAAAGTCAGGTGTCTCAAAAGTCATGTTTGTTCATATAGTGTGTAAATATTGTATTTACAGATGGTCCCCGAACGACATCGGTTCGCTTTAGGATTTTTTGATCTTACAATGACAATAGCGATACGGCAAAATTGTCAAAATATTTTACGTTCCGTGCGGAGCGAATGCCGCGCATACGGTGCTCGTCCACTAGGGGTGGAACTGTACACAAAGTGCACGGTTCGGTACGTACCTCTGTTTTTTTTGGCTCAATTTTGGTACAGTTTGGGGGAAGAAATGCAAATAAATCAAATTTCTTGTCTTTTCTTATTAACACAGTTTATTATTAACATTTGTGAAAATCAACAGTTTGTTTATTTTTTCTCATTTTTAATAAAATGCATGCTTGGTTTAGATAAAAAAAAAGATCTAAAAATAAAATAGAATAAATCAAATTAATGCAATAACATTTTTTTTTATTATTTTGAGTAAATAGTGTTATCAGTTAAATAGGCACAAATTATATTGATGAAATAAATGGAAAAATGCAATGAAAAGAATTAATTAAAATTGTTCTACTTCTCTTCCACTTATTTCAGCATACTTGACCAAATGCCTTCATTCTTTCCATCCTTTATGCATTCACTCACGTGATACGAGGAATTGTCAGGGTGTTCTCCGCTATTGAAGCTGGACATAAAACGCAAAGGAATCCAGTCTTAAAAACGTTGGCAGCGATTTTGCACGTGCGCAAAACAAAATCGTGTTTTCCGGTACGGTGTGTAGCCACGATGACGCTGTGCTTAAAGTGTGAGGCGGAAAATAAACAAACTTCCGGTCTACCACTTGACGTGTTTGCGGGGGAACTCGGATTTGAACTACGTTCCGCACGTAAAAAGGATTGCGCTCGGTACACACGTGCACCGTATTGAAAGCCCCTGTTCGGTACGAATACGTGTACCATTACAGCCCTGATATATACGGTAGATTTTATGCGGTATGTTACTGTAAATTGTTCTGTTTTGCAAAAGTATGTACCGTAATACATACAAAACATGCTACCCCATACAGATCACTATTCTGTTTAGGCCATGTCTCGACTTATAATATTTTCAAGTTGATAACGGGCTCATCGCAACGCGTCTCCACGGTAAGTCAGGGGACTACCCGTATTTGTGAGATGAAGCCACGTCCTCCATTATGAGTACAGAAGCAACCGAGGGCACATCCTTCTTTTCCGGAGCAGCCGCTGCGCTCCGGCTGCTGCTACTGTTCCTGACGCTGGGTGAGAAATTACAGACGGCATTAGGCACGACACACCTGCAAGCACACCCCGTGCTCCAGCTTCCCTCACAAGACGGACGCCACGCATCGCTCCCAGTAACTCATTTGCGTTTGCTTGATTACGGCCCCCCTGTCTGTCATCTTAGCAAATGATCCTAGCGATAATGATAAGCAGGCTTCGCATCGGGGAGGCGCCGTTCACGGTCAAGGTCGCAATCGCAGCGGATCGCCTATTCGCCCACGACTTGATTGACAGCGCCTCGCGTTAGCGGTTCAGACTCAGGTTTTGAGAGTTTCTGCACAGGTTCTCCTGCACGGCCGTCAGAAGGGCGAACGCGTTACCATTCGAATGCGAAGAGGCTTTTTGGAGAAATAGGCGGAACCCCAAACTTTTGACCTTTAGATCACAAAAAATCAGTTAGGAATGGAATGTCTGGTATAGGGCATATGGCTAAATCTAGGTAGATATGTTCATTAAATCCGCAGGATTATAGATTACCGCTGGCAAGGAAAACTCGGTCTTGATAAAACCGAGAAAACAAGCGGTCCGAAGGAAAAAAAAAAAAGAGGGGGAAACAGAAACTGAATAATGGCCTGTGTTGACCTGCCAGGAATAATGACAGTCAATCAATAAACCCTTTGACCTTTAAATACCAAAATGCTGAAAGGGAAATTCTAGTGGGGATTTTTTTTGTGTGTTTTTAAAAAAAAAAAAAAAAAAAAAATATGTCGAGCGGTAAATAAAGTAATTTCGATTGTTTAAAATGGAAAAAGAAAATTGAACTGTTCTCAACCAAAGTTCGAGTTTGCAGCACGCAGCCTGGAAAAAGATGCTCAAAAGATACACAAAACTATGAACGACTACGAATACTGTAGACATTTAAATTTTTATGTAAAACATAAGAGGCTTTTTAATTGAAATATATTTTACAGCAGTCAAACTTGTTTTTCGCATATCCAAGTGATGATAGGAAGCTGGGGTCAGAGCGCAGGGGTCGGTCATGATACAGCGCCCCTGGAGCACAGAGGGTTAAGGGCCTTGCTCAAGGGCCCCAAGAGTAGCACTTCTGGTACATGAACCCCGACTTTCCAATTAGTACCCCAGAGCCTTATGCACTGGTGGTACGTCCTCATGTGATGTACGTCTTATTAACTATATATACGTGTAGAATCGGCCGATCATGTGGCATTTTCATGAAATCAAACGAGGTCCAGAGCTTGACATTCAACATCAGAATGTTTTTCTGTCCAGTTTCAGTCAATATGGCCTCATATTCTTGTTCTTGCCTGACAAAACTGATCTTTTGCTGTTGTAGGTTTTTGCATTCAGAGATGCTTTTCTTGTTTGATTTCATAGACATGCCACATGATTGGCCAATTCTACATATGTAAGTAATAATGCAACAATAAAGTGGACGTATGTTATCGAACCAGTGTTTTTTTTTTTTTAATATACATTAGGTAATTAAATTCATAATTAATTAATATGCATAATAGTAATATACGAGGCGGTATCAAAAAGTTACGAGACGAGCTCTGTTTACAAAAAAAGTGAGGACTGTTGTGTTTTGGCGCACTGGTTTGTGAAGGTCGGCGCTCCCCGTTACTGTGCGTGCAGCCTCGTGCTGCCATCTGTTGGCGTCTTAGAGAACTAGTCTTCAAACTTTTTTTTTATTCCACTTCTAACGCTCATTATTATTATTATTATGCGTGACTCAGATGTCCACAAACGTTTGTCCGTATCCTATATACATGTGAGGCAATACATTTTAGCTTTAGATTGACCTTAAGTAATGAAAAAAAAAACCTTTCCAAATGGTGTCACTTTAGTTTGAAATGAATGAGTTTTGTCATTTAGTTATCATTTATCACTTCAGACTGCATTACTGCAACACACCAGACAATCATATTGTTTTATATAATGATGCTGTGAGCAAACAGGGGCCTCACGTCGTTTTTTTTTTTTTTTTTTTTTTTTCACGCCACAAATCTCAGCCCGGGCGCTCTCTTCCTGCTTTCCGGCTTTTGAGTGTGCCGGTTCCGCCGAGACGATTAGATCCTTTGTTGTTGTTGTTGTTGTTGTTGTTGTTGTTTAGTTCATTCTTTGCTTCTCTCACAGAATATTGTCGAGTCGATCCACTGCAAACGCTAATCGACCGAGCACCTTCTCCACTCCCTCCACTCCTTCCACGTCGACCCAAACGGTGACGTACAATGCATCCACACGACCGCCAGCACGTGCGCCCCTGGCATTGAGAGAGCGAAGAAGCGCGTGCTTCCTGTCGCCATGGCTACTGCTCGAGCCTCGGAAGGCCGAGCTCGCTCAGGTGGCTTCTCGCAGCGTTTGCTCTGACAGCAGGTACAACTGGCTGACATTTTCTCTCCTCTTTCATCCCATCCCATCCTTTTTTTTTTTTTTTTTTTTTTTTTGCATTCGTGTTTCCTTAATGGTTTCAAATAGGAAAATAATAGTAATAATAATGAAAACAAGAATAATTATTATATTATAATTGAGTGTACACTATACAATAAAGTCTGATACATCAGTGGATGGATGGGGAGAGAGAGAGAGAGAGAGAGAGAGAGATGAATGAATGAAGACATACTGAGGAATCATTTCTGCTATTTGAATATTGTATTGTATAAGTAAAACCTGTAGAATTATGATAATAGTAAAACAACATACACTGTATTGCCAAAAAGTGGAAACCTGACCATAGGATTGGTGCTTTCTGAGCATCGCATTCCACATTTAGTCCCGATGTTTTGTCATAATTCCCTCCACTCATCTGGGAAGATGTTCCACTAGATATTTGGAGTGTGCTTGTGGAGATATGAGGAGGCCTGGAGTGCAGCCGGTGCAGGCTCACCCATGTAATGCATATCTTCATGGAGCTCATTTTTATGCACAGGTCATGCTTTCGAACAACCACATGGTTTGGGGAAGAACCACATATGGCTGGAAAAGTCAGGTGTCCAGATACTATATATATATATATAAAAGAGAGAGAGAGCGCTCAGGATCGTCACCCTGTTTTTTTTTTGTGTTGTCGTTTTTGTGAAAGGGCATTCGCTTAATACAGAACTGGCCCTCACCTTAACACCGTATGGCGTGTTTGCTTTTGCGTTTGCATGCTGCATGTGCGTGTCCACTAACCGAACTCTTCATCTCTGCGGTGTAACGATGCGGGAAGGTCGAGCGGAGGCTTCGGGAGCGTGTCCTTGCGGCAGACGAGCGTGCAGCGAGTGGGCGGCGTGTTTTTGTCCGCGCGCTGTCTGTTAGAGGTATTTCTTTGGAGCGCAGCATATGCATGGATAATGTTCTTTTCGCGGGCTGCCAGTCCATAAAACTCCTGCCATATCGCCTTTTCTTTTTCCAGATGGTCAATTTTTCGATTGGGTCCCAGAGGCACGGGTACACGAACACGATTTGAGAGCGGAGCCGCGTGCGCGCTGTCTATCCGGGCATGGCCGCGTTTTTCTCGTGCACCAGAACAATTCAATTAGACATTCATTTCGAGGTCTCCTCCGAATAACTCATGAAGGATAAACAGGGCGTTTGGAATTCTTCGTAGCGCTCTTATTTATATCTCTTGAGCACCGGTGGCGCTACAGTACATGCATTTTGTTTTATTAGATATGAAGATTTAAAAATACTGCATACTTTTTTCAGAAGGTTGTCGAGCCAGTATTTGATTTGTATATTTTTACACCCTTTTTGATACAATTATCTTGTTGGCTGTGCACCGTCTCTGCTTATGAGTTCAAAATCCAAGATGATCCTGATTGTCTGTCTCGGAAAACCCAAACTAGATGTTCTGGGGGTCAATTTTGTGAGGGGTGGAACAAAAAAAGCTTGTAGTACTGATGGTTCAAGAGGTTAAGACATTGGCCTTCCCATCAGAAGGTTATGAGTTCAAATCCAGGATGGTCCTGATTGTTTGTCTCGGAAAACCCAAACTACATGTTCTGGGGTGAATTTTGTAAGGGGTGGAACAAAAAAAGCTTGTGGTATGGTGGGCCAAAGGATTCAGACATTGGACTACTGATCGGAAGGTTGAGTTGAAATCCAGGTTGGTCCTGATTGTCTCTCTGAGAAAACCCAAACTGAATTTTGGGAAGGGTGGACCAAAAAAAAGCTTGTGGTATGGTGGTTCAAGTGGTTTAGACAACGGACCAGAAGGTCGTGAATTCAAATCCGAGCGTTATTGGGGTAGCGGGGGGCCATGAGCAAGACCCTCAACTGACCAGTTTGCTTAAAGGAGATAATTGTATAAGGTTGTCTGCCAAATGAGGTGAAAGTAAATGTAAGTTTCAGCGACAAAGCTTTTTCTGTCCCATCACCTTCTTCAAGGAATGACAACAGATTCAGCCGTGAGCAATCTGCGAGCGCGTTCTCCTTAACACGAGAACCGTTTGATGAAGCTACCAACTGGTGACCATAAAAAAATCAGGCATTTGGTTGTAATACGAAAAAATTTTCATCTTATTGATCCGTGCTCAGGAGTTTGTCGGATCCTGTTCCTCGCATAATTGAGTCGTGGATGTATCCCCTCGCGATCGAGGCCGCGGAATAAATTAGAAGGTAGTTAGCATGCATTCGATTAGCCGAGCATATGCTCTCACGTTCATAGAACAAGTTTGAATCGAAATGCTTCTTCCATTTGTAAACGTGTTCGCTCGTTTCATCCAAGAGGTCTCGTCGTTTCTTCGCCAGCAGGTTGACCTCTTACTTTCGCCTCCGGTCCTTTTGCTGCTCCGTATGTAAACATGTATTTAAATACGTTATGGAAAAAAGGTTTGTGGAGGACTGACCATTAGATTTGTATGTGCTTTTTAAACATCCCATTTCACATTCAGTCCCCATTTAAACTTCTATTAACTTCCATTCTTCTGGAAAGATGTTCCCGGAAAAAGAAGAAAAAAGCTGATAGATAGATAGATAGATAGATAGATAGATAGATAGATAGATAGATAGATAGATAGATAGATAGATAGATAGATAGATAGATAGATAGATATGCTAGTGGACAGACAGATTGATTGATTGATTGATAGATAGAGATGAATGGATGGATTAACAGATGGAGACAGACAGAAAGACAAACAGAGAGACAGACAGAGTGGGATGGATAAATAGATAAAGAGAGAAAGACAGACAGACAGATATATGGATAGATATAGACAGACATGATTGAATGGATGGATAAGTGAATCGAGAGACATAGATAGACAGACAGACAGACAAGTGGATGATGGATGAATGGATAGATGGATAGATCGGGATGAATGGATAAATGGACGGACAGACAGATAGAGATGAATGGATGGATAAATAGAGATGAATGGATGGATAAACAGATGGAGACAGACAGAAAGACACACAGAGAGACAGACAGAGTGGAATGGGTGGATCAACAGATGGAGAGAGAGAGACAGATGGATAGATATAGACAGACAGACAGACAGATAGATAGATGGGTAAGCGGAAGGGGAGACAGACAGACAGACAGCTGAACATGTTTGGGCGATAGAGAGAAAGAAAAAAGAGAGAAAGAAAGAAGTAAGAATGTGAACACACATTAACATGACTAAAGTCAGGTATTAACACAGAAGGAAGTGAGGAGGCCTGAAGTGTATTTAGCATTTTTAATTCATTCATGTTCAGTAGGTTTGAGATCAGAGCTCTATAGCAGGCCATTTAAGATCCTCCATTCCAACCCATGTTAAACAATATCTTCATGAAGATGTCTTTGTGCACAGGAGCATTGTTATGGTTTGGGTCTCCTGATTACATCTGAAGTACAATTGTGGGCCTTTGCGGTAAAAGTTTGGAGAAAAAGAACCACAAATGGCTGGAAACGTCAGGTGTCCCAATACTTTTGTATTGTAAAGATAAGAACTAGTAGTCACTAGAATTAGTTTTTTTTTAAAAGATCTTTGTGATGATCTTTTTGTTCAGCTATGGAACTGGGTTGTAACAGCAATGCTGAACTTCTTTAGACTTCTGTTTTAATCATTTACTCAAAAGTTCACATCACCTGAGCCACTACAAGGTCACCTCTACCGAGTCCTAACACCCCGACGACTCCCTCAAAAACTAACAGGTTTATTTTGTCCTTAATCAAGCTAAAGGGAACGGACCACGAACAGCTCGATTTCTTCCACATCAAATATTTATTTTTACGTTCGCACTAATGGCTTCGAAGAAACATCTCCTCGATTCCTAATCCAGCCTAGAAAGTTGGAAAAAAGTTGAAAAAATACATTTCCCCCTCACCCCTGTGCCTTCTCCTCCCCACCCACCAGCACATAAGTCTAGATTCTCTTCGATAGCTCGTACAGCTGAGATTTAATCTGGGCCTGGGCACAGAACTCCTGGAAGGCCTTGATTGATGATGCTGTTTCAGATTGTTCTAGCGTTGCCTCAGCATCAATACAACTTCCAAACAAGCGCTCTGGCAAGGCCTGAGCAGAATCCCAAAGCAGTCTGGGTGTGATTTGGAAAAAAACTAAAAACAAACAAAAAAAACGAAGATTCATATATGTACCCGTATGCGATGAGAATAGATACAAGGATAGTCGATGTATTGCTTGTAAAGAGCAGGTGGTGGTATGAAAACGTGCATTTTCAATTGCGGATCTTGATTTATGCAGCAATAAGGTGCATCGAAGCAAACTAAAGTAGCCTAACCGACCACCTGAGCCAGCGAATACGTGTGAAAATGTTAGAAAAATGTTAGTTAGTTACATATGCACAGATGTCCACAAATGGTTCTCCACATCCTGTAGACTTTTGATGGGTGTTTCAGGATTCGAAAACCTTCCCAGTTAATAAACTTAAAAAATATGACTAGTTATAATGAAGTAGAAATTCTCATGATGTTTTAGTAGCAGACGAGTAGAGATCTATCTTTATTTCCCCAAAGCATTTATAAAATCCCAGCAGAATAGTGCATCTAAGAAGCTAAGAACCCTCCAGATGTTGCCTGATATTCTGACACCTAATTGACATCCATCTGTCTGTGACTCCCGCTGCACCACTCAAGAAAAATTATTGATAGACCATGAGCCAAGCAAGGACAAGTAGGATTGTTCAAACCTGCATAGATACTTACCATTACAGTAGGATTGTGCTCATGCTTAACTGGTTCCTCAATATACTATCAGGAAAAGGAATCAGAATCAGCTTTATTGAATTTGACTCCTGTTTCGCCCCAAACCACCATATATAGGTGCTGCAGAGCAGTTTTGGACATGTACAAACATGAAGACACATTACACAACTAAAATGGGAATGATATTGCACATAATAGAAGTAGTATGGTAGCAAAAAAGTCCAGTATAGATTGGGGTTATGGCACTGATTTGCCTGGAGAAGCCTGATTAGTCTGTATCGCCTGCCAGGGCTGGAATACGTAGGGTGTGTGGGTTCCCTTACAATTCTCCGAGCCCATTTCCTGAAACAGGAGGTGTACAGTTCAATTTAATCCATTTATATTTGTCTAGCGCTTTTAACAATGAACATGGTCTCAAAGCAGCTTCACACAGATAATGTGGTGATTAAAATAATTCATGTTCTTCCAAAGTAAGTTTGTCCCTGGTGAGCAAGCCGGTGGCGACTGTGGCAAGGAAAAACTCCCCGAGATGGCATAAGGAAGAAACCTTGAGAGGAACCAGACTCAAGAGGGAACCCATCCTCATCTGGGTTGCTCCGAATGTCCATTTATTGCAGCTATACAATGTTGTGGGGAACAGTGATGGTGATAAGAAGCAAACTGTAGTCCTGAGTCAGTGTAGCAGACTGTTGACATTAACTACAGTCCAAATCCATCCTCAAAGCTCCTGTTCTTACTCCGGAATTTCACGGAACTACCCAAGACATTGATGAGAAACCGTCCCGAGCTGCGCAGAGTGGCCTCCAATCAATGAGAACACTATCCAGAGGCATGCCTGGACGAAGGGGGAAGATCCACGGAGGGCAGGTTGGTCCTGATGATGCGCTCTTCCAATTGGGTGGCGGAGCCAAAACAAGACAGTGACTGGACATTTAGAAATGTTCTTTTGTGAGTAATGACATTTACTGAGAAAGATTTGATGCAATTGTAATTATGGCGTTATGAAAAGAATGCTAGATAGATGCAAATTCAGGAAGACAAATCCATGCAGGGTAGAGTCGATTGACAGAGCAAATGAGATCAAAACCAGGAAAAGAAACAGTTCAGCAACACGGCATCAAACAAAGTCTCACGGCTTGGCTACTGTCAAAGTATACGAGTCACGGAAAGTGTATTACTTCACTTTGTGCATGTTCTGGGAGTTGGAGTCTATGGCGGCCATATTTGAAGGCTTAAGTTTTTGGTAGATGTTCAAGTCTGGCACCGACCTGACTGTTTTATTCGACCACTGGCGTCTGTTGAATTTGATTTGACCGCTCCTAGTTACAGGAGTTGGAGCCTGGGGCAGCCATGTTTGAAGGCTGATGTGTCCAGTTGCAGTTCAAGCATTGTACCAACCTAAGGTCAGTTGGATTTTATTTCCCCAATCTCAGTTCCAGGAGTTGAAGTCCAGGGCAACCATATTCAAAGGCTGCAGTATCTGTTAAGAGTTCAAGTCTGGCAATTGGATTTTATTTTAACACTCCTGGAGTCCTGGAGTCCAGGGCAGCCATGTTTGAAGACTGGGGTGTCCAGTGGGAGTTCAAGCATGTACTGCTCTAAGGTCAGGTGGATTTTATTTGACTGCACTCAGTTCTGGAAATTGGTGTCCAGGGCAGCAATATTCAAAGGCTGCAGTGTTTCGTAGGAGTTCAGGTCTTCCACAGACCTAATGTCTGTTTTATTTGACCACTGACATCTGATGGATTTTATTTGACCAATCCTAGTTCCAAAAGTTGGAGTCCGGGGCAGCCATGTTTGAAGGCTGCGGTGTCTGTTAGGAGTTCAAGTCTGGCACTGATTAGTGGTCTGTTTTATTTGACCACTAATGTCTGTCGGATTTTATTTTACCACCCCCTATTTTCAGGAGTTGGAGTCTGGGACAGCCATGTTTGAAGGCGGGGGTGTCTAGAGGGAGTTTAAGCCTGGCACCAACCTGACATCTGTTTGCTTTTATTTGACCACTCTTAGCTTTGGGAGTTGGTGTTTGGGACAGCCATGTTTGAAGGCTTAGGTGTCTAGCAGTTACCCAACATGAGATGTGCATACAGAATTTCATATAGATTTACAATCTGTCTAATCTATGTATTAGCTGTTAAGACAGAGTCCCAAACCTAAGTAGAAAAAGAAATCAAAGCAAGGCTTTAAATTATCCATGTTTTCAGCCACGCCATTTGCAAAATGCATGAAAAACTTGAATAGGATACTATACCTTAAACAATTCAGTGTCATAAATTAGTCCGTATACTTTTATCTCTAATGAGCGAGCCAGTGGCAAGATTGGCAAAGAGATGATGTGAGAAAGAAACCTTTAGAGGAACAAAATATATGACTTCAAATATCTATTCGTTAAAGTTCCATTATCATTGAGCTTTGATCAGCTGATGGACAGTTGATGTTTATGGCAAATGCAGGCACTGTAGCAAAACATGTACAGTAATTCCTGTGGAAACATCAGGCTATCACCAGATCCTGGCTATCAATGAGTACCAAATAAAAGCAAAAAAGATCTCGTCTGTTTTGCAGTGATATTTTTATGTTAACTGATTAGTGTCGTTTTTTTTCTTGAGAATAAAAATACATGTTCAATTCAACTAGCACTATGCAAACACACACACACACACACACACACACACACACACACACACACACACACACACTCACACAGGCGGTCCCTGTGTAAGAGAACTCCTACCCCTGCATTCTTGCATGACCAGAATCCCAAAGTTCGCTCATGTCCTTTTTTTTAATAGACTCCTTGTTATTTATGATTGTGCATTTTGAGAGGCAGTAACCTGGCAACCATCACTTCAGCCGAGCACCACCACTGCAGTGCAAAGTGGAAAGAAAAAGAGTGTGAGAGAGAGGGAGAGAGAGAGGCGACCGGCTGTCATTAGAGCGCCATTAAATTGGATTTGTAAATTACATGGTATGGTTGTCTTTATTTCTGCACTGCAGATAAGGATCCAAATAGGAGCCCTGTTTTTGTCAGATGCTCAGGAGGCGAAGAGGCAAGTGTCCGTGTCGTTTACTGTCAAAGCTACACATGCAGAAGTCCCTCATATCAAACCCGAGCTGACGAATACCCCAGACCCTCTTTATCATCAGCCTCTTTTCCTGGATCTCTTCTTTTCCTCTGCCTTAGATCAGCACCAAGCGCTGTTCCTCACACCTCTAGATAACCAGTCCTGTATATAAAATACACCGCAGGTCTTTGAAAGCGTTTCATCATCATCGTCGTCTTGTCTCGCTTCCTGTTTGCTATATCAGGTAAGGGTGTAACAGTACACAAAGTTCACGGTTCAGTTCGTAATTCGCACGTTCTGGTTCAATTTCAGTTTCAGTTAAGGTGAGAAAATGCAAAACAAAATTGCTTGTCGTTTTTTTTTTTATTAACAGCTTATATTTTTTTTACAATTTATATAAAAAAAAATATAAGATCATCATATTTAATAATATTTTATAAACAATCAAATTAATGCAATACACATTACATTGCTCAAATTTAGTAATCGGTTAAGATATAAATAAATAAATGAAATAAAATGAAATAAATTAAAAAATGTAATTAAATTGTTTACATTTGTTTGACAGCATTTGGATAATACAGATGTGTATATAAGTGTGTGTGTGTGTTTTACATTTACTATGAAAATTTTTCAAGATGTGTTCTACTTAACTGTTGTACTTATTCCAGCATACTTTAACAAATCTCTTCATTCCTTCCATCCATTTATTCATTCACTTCCCCCGATATGCGAAATTGTCAGGATTTTCTCCTTTTAAGAAAAATTCTTGAAGCTGGATATAAATAAGCGGAATAAACATTATCGCCAGACTGCTATACTGTCTCTATTTTTTTATTCCTTTTTATACCCCTGGCATTGTTGTGTATGTTTTCAAGTTAGATGATAATAGTAGTAATAATAATAATAATAATAATAACATTAATAATAATAATACGGTGACACTGCGCTCAAAGTGTGAGGCGGAGACTAGACAAACTTGCGATCCGCCCCTTAATTTGTTCCTGAGGGAACTCGGATTTGAAATGTTCCGCACGTACAGTAAAAAAAGATTGCATTCGGTACACGTGTGCACCGTCCAAAGCCCTGTGACGAAATGGTTCGGTAAAAAAACGTGCATCGTTACACACATAATAGCAGGATGAAAAAAAAAAATGCCCTTAGCATCTTTGAAATAGCAAGGCAAATATAGCATGTCATGAGTGAATGATAACATACAAGCTTCTCTTGAGACGTTTGGCATCGAACCATATTAATGATTATTGTGTGTAATAATCTACCCATGGGCCTCAGCATCTGGCTTTACCATTAAGGCCCTAATGAGCTGTTCCTTTGCAGCCATCACATTAGCAACCCATTAAGAGCGAACGAGTGGCGAAAATGCAGCCGGCGAACGACCTTAAGATACACGTAGACGCATGCAAAGGCCACATCTGCAGGTAATGACCCTTATCCCGACCATAAAAAGGACTCTGGGGGTCCGAACGTACGAGCATATGCGCTCGGAGTCCGTTTCTTTGTGCCGACACCAGCTCAGTCAAGGCTGTGGGGTGCCGGAATAATCGCACGCGCTCCATCGCCTAACCGAGAAAAGCGAAGGTGACATTAGCTGCGGGGGGGGGGGCGTGACGGCGATGACATCATCCTTACCGCTCACTAAGGTGTGTGAAAATTAAAGCGCATTTGTTAGTATGATAGGAGGCTCTATGTCCAACACAGCAGTGGGTGATCTAAGGCTGATGCATCACCGGTGGAAAAACTGCAGGTACACAGGGTGATTTGTTGGCCCAGCTTCCCCATTGGTACCTGATTGTGCAGGGCTATTAGTCCTGGACACACACATGCATACACACACACACACACATAGAGCACATACAGATAAGGTCAAAGGCTCGGTTTTATAAATGGCCCACTGCTAACCTCTGAAAGCTCGCCGTAGTTTCCCCGGGCTAAAAGGTACGGCGACTCCCTTTAATCACCCATCAGAGTCTTGAACGTCCCAAGTAACACTCCTGAAGCATACCAGGTCATAGAAAAGTGAGAAAATCCAATACGTGTTATTTCACCTTTGGCGATTAGAGGATACGTCTAATCAATGTCAATTTCATTCAAATCAATAACGG
Source organism: Silurus glanis (assembly GCA_014706435.1). NCBI lineage: Eukaryota > Metazoa > Chordata > Actinopteri > Siluriformes > Siluridae > Silurus > Silurus glanis. Next base: position 941,894 of record JAAIIK010000079.1, read on the forward strand.
TTCAGATAAATTCCTTATTTTTGGTTCCCCGTTTTATTCCTGTTTGAAAACGGACAAAGTGAACTTATACATTCCGACTTTCTAACCTTATTATCTCTGTAAAGCTGTTTTGGGACAATGTCCATTGCTCGAAAAAAAATTGCTCGAAAAAACAAAACGGACTTGAATTGAACCGTCATGCCCGGGTTCATCTTGTCATCTTCAAGTAGTGGCACTTCTTGATATTTTCAGAGAGTCTGCTTGTGTTTGGATGCTGGATGTCAGTTCCTAAAGTTGTTAGACGCAGGAAAAAATGGGTAAACCTGAAGGATGATTGACCTTGACACAGGTCAAATTGTGATTGGCTAACATCTTGGTGCCAGGTACGACAGCCCAGCTTCCAAAGTAAAGAAAAAGCCACGCTTTGGTAGGTAAAAGCTGTTTTACTGGCAAAACAGGTACATTTAAATGTCATTGCTGATGGGTGTCCATCGAGATCAAAGTCTTTCTGTAACAAGTCACATATGTTTATCATGTGGTCATGTAGTGTATGCGAGAAGTGTGATTTAACATTGTGGCAGGAAAGTTGGACCTCTCTACAGGTAAAAGGCCATATATATTTCATTGGACCTTTTCTGCATTAGCTTACTCCCAAAGAAAGATGGCCGTCTGTCTATTGAGTAAAGTATTTTTCGGTATCAGACTCTTATTTTGAAAACAATCTCACCAAACTAAAGGGTGGCCATTTTGAAATTCATTCGAACAACTTTTCACAAGCCGAGTTCGATGCGCCTGTTGTGATGGCCATGTCTTTGAAAGCAACGTGAGTAAGTAGCTCGTGTGAAATTTACTTGATTATTTGAATGAGGTTGGCTTGGAATGGTGGTCAGACCAAGTATCATCGGTTAGTGTCACTGTGGGAAAATATGGGAGAAAATAGTTTGCAAAATGTGAGAATCAAAATTACCCCAAGCTGAGGGGATGCATTTCAAGGGTCCTGCCTTTTTTCCCAAATACATTATGATTTTTTTGGCTGTCCCAGACAAAAAAAAATAGCAAATGGGAATCAATCACGGTGATTTCTTTGGTCGGTGGTGCTATGCTGTACTGTAAGAGAGGTTCAGAGGTTTGCAACCAAACCTATAGTCTGCGGAACGTTTGTCAAATCTCACAGTGGATTTGCTGCTACAACTTATGTCTCCAGACCAGCCAATAAAAATGCAACTAAAATGACTATTGATTGACGTAACATGGTTCTGGATTACTGATCATATGGTCAGGGGTTCAAGCCCTAGTATCGCCAAGTTGCCACTCTTGGGCCCTTGATCAATGCTCTTAACCCTCTCTGCTTCAGGGGTGCTGTATCATGGCTGACCCTGTGCTCTGAAGAAACCAAGTGAGCTAGTGTATGATAGCAAGACAAACCCCAGCAAAGATGAACTCCAGCCGAGACTTAACCCCAGAAAAGATTAATCCCAACAAGACTAACAAACTTCCTACACAAGGGCACCATTCTAGGCTCCCCCTCATCCGGTCAGGTTCATGCTCTTGACTCCGTTCCACGATTTGATTTTAATGGACGGGGGTTCCGCCAACAGTGGGACAGCAGAGAGCCAGATTCTGCAAAGCCCTTCTGAAATGGACAAATCCTGGTACAAACACAGCATACAAGTCCAGGTTCCACGATCAAAACCAGGAAATCATTTGAAAAATCAATTTGAAAGAAGGACATTTTTATATTTTATGGAAGTAACCGAACAAGGTCGAGTATAATGGCGTAAGCTAGGTTCCCTTGAGCAAGACCCTTGCCTCACTTGTCAGTCCATTTGGATAAAAGCGATTAATAAAGCTTAATTAGAACCAGTTCAAAGCACCATAATGTACTATTAGTCTGGAGGTCAAGGTCATCGTATTATTAGTTTCTCATTACTTATTTATCCAAGGCAGTTTGAATTCTATTTTCAGATCGAATGACCTTCGTGAAAACAGCGACATAATGTGCTATAAGGTGTAGCCCACTGCAAACCTTTTTACCCTATTTTTTTCTTCATTACAGGCAATCCCTTTTTCCGAAATCTGTTCCAGAATGTTCTGTAATTACGACATAGGGGGGCGAGTTCTTCCCGCCTTCTTAAATGAAAGACGTTATACTTACCTAACGTGGATCTCGCCCAGAGCTTTGACATGCGTGACAGGAGTGTTTTAACATCCGAACACAAAAATTGTCCTCCTGCATGAATTTTCTTCCTTTTTTTTTTTAAGGCCGGCTGCTTGAAAAGAGAGAACCAGAATGTAATTTTAGCTTCAAATATATCTGTCATTGTTCTGCGAAGGTGCTTTTTTGTATCCACAGCTCAGTGATGCCACAGTATTTGGGCACATCTCGCATGTCCTGCATGGATTGTCGTTACAATTCCTGAGGAAAAAAAAAAAAATAGCAGGTTGTGTATTTGTTAGTGTTGTAATGGTACACAAAATTCACGGTTCGGTACGTACCTCGGTTTTTAAGTCGCGGTTCGATTCAATTTCCTTAGGGCGAATATATGCATAATGAAATTGCTTATTTTTTTATTAATGCAATTTAATATTATTAATGTTTGTAAAAAACCAACAGTTTACATTTTAACACAATTTTAAATAAAATGCCTGCTTGGTAAAATAAAATAAAGTGTCATATTTTGTCATATTTGATCAAAATAAAATAAATCTAATTAATTCAACCTTTTATTGTATTCATTAAATGGAGTAATTGATTGCATCGGCACAAATTAAATTGATTAAATCATATCAAATGAATTAAAACATTATTATAGTTAACATTTGTTAGACCCTACACAGTAAGTGTGTTACATTTAATACTAACATTTCTAAAGATATGTTCTACTTTTAATTTCAGCATACTTTAACAAATGTCCTTATTCCTTCCATCCTTTAGTCATTTACTCCCTCGATATGCGGAACGGTCAGGATTTTTTGACGGAATTCTTGAATCTTTACATAAAACAAAAGAATCCAGATCGCTAGCATTAGCGATTACCAGGAAGCGGCCGAACCGCAAATCTTATTTCGGGACGAGTAGCCACAGTGACACTGCGCTAACTCTAGTTTCTTTTTTCTTTCTTTCCTTATGATACCCCTGGCTTTGTTGTGTATGTTTTCAAGTTTTGGGCGGAGACTAAACAAACTTAGGGTTCGCCACTTGTGAAGGAGCTCAGATTGGAACCATGTTCCGCACGTACATTCGGTACACGTGCACTTTTCATTGCAAATACGTGTACCGTTACACCCCAAATAAATAAAACCCCTAAAAAACCATAAAGCTTCACATAGCTTTGAATTAGCAGCTAGTTGGGCCTTAAGATTAATTATCTCAAGTATATTTAGAAGAATTCACTCTATGTAAAAGTGCATATATTTTTTCTTTTCCTTTGTGTAATACCTGGATAAGCAAAAACTCAGTCGCTGACAGTTAAAGCTAAAAAAACAACGAAAAAAAAACGCACAAAGTCACAGTTAATGGAGTTGATACACAGTATAACACCTGATTACCGCAAGGTGACAGCCGTTATGGCAGTTGTCAATAAAACCCGGGCCTGATGAATGAACACACCACAGTCATTCACTCTTAAAGGACATTCCTAGTTAGCCGTAATTGAACACTTTGTTCACGTAGCCATATGTGCACGACTGGGGTGGATTAAATTGCCCTTGTACGTGGGCTGCCATTGTGTAGGACGAATTCAGGTAAAGATGACTATTGTGTAAAAAAAAAAAAAAAACGGGCCCTTTTATCCTTTTATATGGGTTTTTTTTATAATGTCATGTAACAGATTTATTGCGATTTAATTACGGGGAAAGAAATAGTTTTTGTATGCCAGACTACTGGAGTGGAATACGTGAGATGTATGTAATATAATACATTATATTTGTTTGCTACAAATATTTTGATATGGAGATCCATTTTCTTTTTGTCGTGAGCATCTCTAATTACCGTGCAACATATTCCAGAATTGAATCCCTCAAAACGTTTGCATTTCCACCCTTTTTGGGCGTGGCTGTGAGGATTTCGGATCATTCAGCTACTAACTGGTTGAGGCATTCGACCTAAGATACAAAGATTGAGTGTTCAAATTCCAGTCACACAATGTTGCGAATCCTGGGCCCCTAAACAAGGCCCTTACCTCTATAGCTGCTTATTTGTATGAATGAACAAAAAGGCGCTCTGGATAAAAGCATCTACAGAATGCCATAAATGTGAAATGACATACTGGTGGCGAGGGATTGAGGAGGTCTGGGGTTCAGTCAGTGGTCCAGTTTATCACAAAAGTGTTCAATGCGGTTGAGGGAGTCAGGGTGCTCTTCAGGACGCTCAAGATGAAGTTCTACTCCAACGTCAACACTTCATGTCTTAATGGAGCTCGCTTCATGCCCGGTGATTGGACCTTCAAGATCCAGCGATGGGAATTCCAGCATACAAAGACGTTCTATACAATTGGGTACTTCCAAATTTGCCAGTTGTGGTAACCCCTGTGCACAAAGCAAGCTCCATGAAGAGAAGTATGTGGAAGATCTTTAGTGGCCGGCAGTAGAGCTCACGTCCTTATTGGACACCTTTACCAGGATTTGGACCGTTGATTGGAAAGGACTCCTCACTTCCTCCTGCATCGGTGTCTGAACGCCCCCTGGATGAGCACGAATCTCTACAAAATCAAACAGTCGAGAAAGCATATATCAGCTTTATGGTCAGGTCATCTTTTGTGCATTTTAGATACTGGATGATAGAAGATCTACAATTAGAGTGGAGGATATTATAGCAGCAAACTGGAACTAAAGGTGGAATGAGATACAATTCTTATGGCCAAGTGTCCACAAACTGCAGTGTGTCTATATGTGGATTTGATCATTATGTATCACTTATATTGAGTGTTGTCTGAATTTCCAACGAGTCTAAACTACATGTATTTTTAAAGCCTCATTAAAAATGTGTTTTCGTCAGACCAGGTCAAGGACCGAACAGAAGGTCTGCCGAGGCTTCTGTTCCTTTAATCTGAGGCTGTACACTGAACGATTTACTGAAACATTAAAGTGCATAATGTACATCCCAGTGTTCTCGCCTGGCGTCAATTGAAAAACGTCGCCTCATCTGCTTCGCTTCTCGACCGGATTATAAAGCGATTACGGCGCTGCCGCGGCTCTCGGCTGTGACGCAAACAAACGAAGTAGATTACATTTGCTAAAGCGTTTAGCGAGAAGTCAAGCTCGCGTTCCGTTTCGCAATTTGACACTCGACTCCGTTTCAATCGCAGAGCGCCGGAGAGATTACGGTAACCTTCTAAAAGGAATTAATTACAATCATCCTCTCGAAGGAAGAAAAAAAAAACCTAGTCTTGATTAAAGATAGTGGTTTTGGATTGAGGTTTCTGGTCTCCTCTTCATGTCCTTAATGGAAACATGTACTCTATATGGATAAAAGTATTGGGACATTTATTTTTGCCAAACTATTACCACAAAGTTGAAGGTACCCCATTGTATTGGACATCTTTGGATGCGGTGACACTCAATTTGCATTCCCTTTTAATTCGGAGACTAGAACCCTGTTCCAGCATGACATTGCACCTATACACAAAGCCAGCTCTATGAAGATCTGGGTTGGAATGGAAGATTTGAGCTCAACCCTTTTAAACACCTTTGGGATGAATTGGAATGCACGCTTTAAAATCTATTGCAACGCTCTCCGGGAACATTGGAGGTTATAATAACGACAAACGGGAAGTAATTGTAGAAAGAATTTTTCCAAAAAGCACATACCGATCGTATGGTCAGGTGTCCACAAACGGCTGTTAATATAAATACAGTTTTTGTAAGTAATGGTTATACCTACAGTATATATTGTGACTTTATTCGGTTGCTCGAATGTAGCTTTAACCAGAGTATTCATTTGCGGCATTTATGCTTTGAGACTCCATCAACGAACGAGTCTACACTGGTACGCTCGATTACAAATACCTAAACTCATATTGCGTATTAGGACTTGATGTCTCCTGGGAACCTAAAAGCAGATTTCAGGATTTATTCCTTTCCTCTTTATCAGTCTTTTGAATAAAGAAATAGTCTTGTTATTCGATTTGTATCCTCTAATTCCATTCTATCCAACGGAATCACGCAGTCAAATCCCGGTTTATCTCCTCTTATTGCTTGTGCCAGGATAAAAAAAAAAAAATCCCATCACATCCCCTTTTAATAATCCTGTCAGTTGTCGGGAAACACTCGTTCCCGATGACGACGTAATACTTCATTTAGCAGCTACACCTGTCTATTGTGGCGTACAAGCGCGATTACGGCGCTATCAAGCAAAACTAAACATGTTGATGGAACAGATGTGGACGGCACCTGCAAGAACAATACAGACCCATCAAAGCGCCGTATCCGCAGCCTTCAGAGGGACTCTAACGTTCTACTCGAATCGCTCCCTGTTTCAATGTGTTCGATTTTGTTGCCACGAGAGTAACACAATCCGGCATGGAGAGCGTTAATTAACCTAAAGTCGATCGCTGTGCGTTGTGAGCAGATGATCATCCATCCAGGTCTAACCTGCCCCCACATCCAGACTAAGATGAATGGGGCGGAATTACGCTCCGTTCGACTCATTAAGGTTTCATTTACCTAGAGTGAAAATTGCCAAAATAATTAACGAAGAATGCAGTCGCCGGAATGCACGTGCCTCACTTATCAACCGACTTCCGTAAACCCACGGGAAACGTCGACGAACGAGGCATAATTGATCGACACCGTCGGAGGAGCTAATTAAAGGAGAACGAGAGCGGCATGTCATCATTATTGATGCCTGTTGACAGATGTATATATTTAGTATAGTCTCATTAAACCAGTGTTCTGCAAAACTGATCCGTGTGTTCCCTGAGGAATGGTTTATCTGTACCCACAGCTTCAGATACACCTGCAACCAGTCAGAAGGAAGTGTAAATACCTTGGTTGGTATCTGTAATACTATAAAACGTCAAAGATTGATGAGAGGTCCTTTAATTAAGAAAAGATTCTTAGCGGAAAAGCTGGGAGTAAAAGCGAAATCTCATTTACCGATCCTTCGATCAAATGAGCGGACCACGACTAACCCTTGTGTATATATATATTCTCATGGATACATTGTTCTTCTCCATACCGATATAACATCGAAATGACTTGCATGGTATTGTTCTAATCAATTTTATGCCCCCAAATTGGTTTGACCCATTGAGACATGGTCTTCAAAAAACCTTTTAATGCTTTTGTGGTTTGTGTACAAAGACATTAGTCCACATTAAGTTCAAGTTTATTTATTACTATAGCGCTTTTCACAATGGGCATTGTCTCAAAGCAGTTTTACAGAACTTAAGAATTAAAGTGAATCATAGTTATTTATCCCTGATGAACAGCCACGGCCTACTGAGGCAAAGAAAAACTCCCTTAAGATGTTATTAGGAAGAAACCTTGAGACTTGACCGGAGTGTGTGATTATGAGTAATGTCCTTTCTACAGTCTAATACATTGTTTCCCAGGACATCCCACAGATGCTTTGTTCGGATTGGTATCTGCGGTGTTTGGAGGCCGAGGGGGAAGCGGCTAAGATGTTGGACTTCTGATTGGAAGCTCTTGAGTTTTAATCTCAGAACCACTAAGCTGTCATTGCTGGGGTCTTGAACAAAGCCCTGTTATAACTTTCTCTAAATAAGAGTATCTGTCAAATGTCATAAATGTAATCAGGTTCCTTAAACCATTCTTGAACTAAGTTTGCAATGTTGATGTGCAAGAACCACGATACTTGGACACTTCTTTTAGGGAATACGATGAAAGGTTGGTCTGCAACAATGTTTAGGTGGGTGGAACGTGTCACGGTGCCATCCACATCAATGCCGCGACCTAAGGTTTGCCCAAAGTCTTGCACTTCCTCCAATGGCTTGCATGATGCATACTGATGCCATCTCCCCTGCAAGCACCTCACATGTCTAGCCACTTTCCTCTATTGCTCCATGGTCTAGTTTTGGTTCTTCTGTGTCCATTGTAGGAGCTTCCGTTTTTGTACAAGGGGTCAGTATGGGCACTGACCTGAGCCTCATATGCTGCAATCTATGATGCGTTTTGTGTGGACACTTTTTTTTTTTTTTTTTTTATCATATCCAACATCCATTTGTTAGCAATTTGTGCCTCAGTAGCTCTTCTGCGATATCAGACCTGACAGAGTAGCCGTTGCTCCCCATGCGATTCAATGATCCTTGGGTAGCTCATTGTCGGTAAAGCACTTTTGGTAGGGAATAAATCCCACATACGAGGAAGACTTTACAAGACCTGGCATCTTGGACATGTTTTGTCCCAGGTGTGGGGCAGAGCATCAAGGTCCATGTCAGAGTCAATCTTAGACTTAGTTTTGCTACTTCCTAGGGAAAGGGTTAACTTTCAGAACTGGCTATTCAATTGCCTCCTCCTATATTCTATCCCTTGATAGGTTCCAATGAAGCAAAGTAATCAATGTTTACATGTTATAGCTGCTTGGTGTATATATATATATATTTATACATCCAATGATGTGTTGAACAGACTGAGCAAACAAAAAATATGCTAGTGTAACAAATAGCTGAAAGCTCTCCAGATAAGAGTGCTCCAAAGGGGACCAGAACAAGGAGGGAAGGCACATTCATTAACCACATCCCACCATTCCGAACGGTCCCCGAGGGCAGCCTAAAGAGTGATGTCTCTGTTTTTAGATCCTTGACCTGCTTCTGAGGAAATAGAGCTATAATCTGCCAGGAGAGAGCTTTGACTATCCTTAGATTAATTGGATTCTCTTAAATAAACCCAGCAAGGTCAATTTAATCATTCGGTGTAATTACCAAACTGTTGTGTATTAAAATAGATGGGCTGTTAAAGGGAAAAGAAAAAAATAAAAAATAGTACAGTCTGAGTTCACTGTGTGTGTGTGAGGCAATAGATTCTATTGTGTATTCTTGATGGTAATCAGATGAGCTGTTTGCTACTGTAATTACATCGCTAGTCCAAATCATTTGAAATCATTTTCATCCCCCTATGCATCAGTAGATATTTTTTCAAAGGTAGTTAAACAGATATCTTTCAATAAAAGTGGATATATTTGGACTTTTCTTGTTTAAAGACAAAATACAGCACACACGAAGTACCCGTGCTGGTCTGATTAGCAAGTAGAGACATTTTTTTTTATTTTCCTGAGAGAAAAACAAACCTGACAAGGACCTCGTTCAACTCAAAGAGTCTGCAGTCGCCTAGAAAAGAGTACGAGAACAAAGAGTGTGCGTCCACTTCAGCAGAAGGCCTACTTCATCATCGGCACAGGCTGATACATCCAAGGCTGAGCAAAGGTTTGTCCTTCTCCTGACTAGAAAGAACCTTGTGCTGTTCCCCTTTTTCTTCACTTCCTCTCCACTTCCCTCGCTCCCTCCCTCCCTCTCTACTGCCTATTGGAGCTTTTAATCCTGAACACTTGCCCCTTGTCATGCAGGCGGCGCCGCTGTTGATAAGCAGCGTCCTTCACTGTCACCCATAATGTCCACACAAGCGGCCCATCTCATATGGGCCAGATCCTCCAGATTTACGGTCGCCAAGTGGGTTTAGGTGAGCACTTTTCCTTGTTGATGATGTCTACGTGCCGATACACAGACCCAGAGCCGAGATGAGATGCAGACATCAATAAAATCCATGACGATCGGCAGTTCTAGGAGGCCGGAGATGATTTATTTACCCCCCCCCCTTCTTCCCTTGAGATGGACTAAATCATGGTGAATTGCTTAGCCCTGGATTTAAGAAACGCTATTTAAGGGTGACCTTGAGCATTTTGGATATCTATTTGCGCTCATGACGCAGGCAGTACTATAAATTTGGCGAGTTCTTAAAGCTGTAAGGGAGATGAGCTTTTCTCGGGTATGAAGAAAAAAAAAAAAAACAAGTAAAAGGAACGGGAGGAGAGATGATAAGTGCAGCAATCGGTCTTGGTGTTGGAATCAATGCGAATTAAATATAACAACGTCTGGGAGAAATCCAATTTTCCTCTATTGTGTGCTTTGGGTTTAGTTTTGGAGTGAAAACGCTGCTGGAGAAGACTAGATTGGTGTGCAACTAATTCAGGCCTAACTCATTCCTATGGATTTCTGCATGTTCAGCCTAAGGGACTAATCATAATGTTAGTTCCTCCTGACAGGTTTTTTTTTTATTCCCCACAGCCTGTTACTTTCTCACCGTCAAATATTGGTCTGAAAATTCATTCAACCAGGTTATTCATGGTTTTAACTGCCAATTCCACCAAAGCCTTCTGTGAAGTTGATCACATTTTCCAAAAAAAGGGCTAAGGTTCAAGCGATATAGACAAAACAAAAGTTAACCGAACCTGACCATAACGTTCATACTTTTTAAACATCCCACTCCACATTTAGTAGCATTGTGCTCTGACCTTCATTCTTTATATGTTGATTTCAGAGTTTGGTTGTGGAATGTAATACTGATGTAGGCTTAGGAGGCCTGAAGTGCAGTAGTCAGAGTTTCAGTTTATCCCAAAGGTTTCCAATAGGGTTGAGGTCAAATCTCTACAGCAGGCCATTCAAGATCTCCCACTCTAAACCTTAGTTGTTCCTTTAATTAGTTTTAGATTTGTATGTCCTTTTTGATCTACGCTAGAATCCGGCACTAATAAATAAATAAGTAACTCCGTAAAAACTTGTATTTTACTTGAGACTTTTTGACCAGTAACTTGTACTTAAGAAAAATTTCATTGAAGTAACCGTACTTTTACTTGACTAAAATATATTATTTCTTTTTCCACCTCTGATCGTGCATCATGAAGCAAACCGAGTGCACAGTAGGCATTGGTAATTGAGCGTCAAAAATTCCCACTACCGGTTTCCTAGTTTAAACCACAAGCTAGCGCTAACAGGTTAGCCCCTCAGAGAGCTGGTCCTGCTAACCCCAATCTGCTTCAAATAGGAAAATATGTTAGCTGCTGCCTTCATACAGCCATGAGGGATGTTTTCTACACACCCGAATACAAAACTAGCACCTTCGTATTTGTCTATTAAGCCTACATAGAATCAAACGTTCACACTGAATTGACAATGTTCTAGACGAATGTGTTAATAAAGTAATTTTGCTGTATACAACCAGTCAAAATGAGCATTGGAAACGTAAACTTTGTGTCTCCGTTTCCAGAGCATCAAATCGAAATGGCCGCTCACACAAGTGTAAAGTGTGCTTTCTCCGTTATAAAATGATTTTATGGTTCAATCTATAGTGCTGACTGTAATCATTTTGAAGTTCTTCACAGTAAAAACACAGTAGCTAGCTTGGTGCTAGCATTATTTTTGTACTATCTACCGACTAGCTTGGTGTTAAAGCTACTTGATGAAATTGTGGTGCTGTGATTTTTAGTTCGAAATGTTGCCTGAATGTTTACCAGATCAAATAAAAATAGACTCAATAGCCAAAAAAATTTTAAAGTGGCGTCATGAGCTACACAAAAAAAAAATCCATAGTAAGCCTTGGGGTGGAAAAGTTTATTTATTTATTTTTTTTTGTATAAAATGGACAATAAAATATTATTTCTATAGCATTTTTATTCGTATGATTAATCCAGGCTCTGATCCTTGAAGTCTTCTAGATCTTCTCTAGAATATCAGCTTGCCTCTGTTGCTTCCTGATTGATTTAAATCGTCCGTTTTCATCTTTTCTTATGGATGGGATCCATCTAGACATGGATAGATGACAGACATTCAGACAAGGAAAGATGGATAGACAAATAGATGGCTAGACATAAACGGACTTGGCTAGATGTATAGACATGGATAGTTGGATAGGCATTGATATACATACGTATTGACATGGATAGGCAGAGACGTATAGACGTGCATAGAAATTAATAAACGAATGAATAGATTGATAGTGATGAAAGGATGGATAGATAGATATATAGAAAGTGCACCTGGGGAAATGAGAGACAGGTGGCAACAATGCCACAGTTATCAGACAAATATGAAAACGAATAGAAGAGAATCATGTGATCCTCTAGCATCCAATAATTTATTCAAATGTGGCTGCTTCTAAAGGTAACAATATGCATTTACACTTTAACAGATCGACAGTCATCCACTTGCTTCTTTATGCAATTATCCAAACGGCTAATCATGTGACAGCAGTGCAGTGCAGCACTTGCATGATTTCAGGGACTTTCAGCATGCAGAAGTTCTTCCTTGTTGAATGAGGTCATGAGCAGAACAGTTAGACTGGTTTGAAGGCAATGGGAAGTCAAAGAAGCGTTCTGTAAAGAAATGGTGAGCAGAAAAGCATCTCACAAATGCACCAAAATGTCAAAGCTTGAGGCAGATGGGTTACAACAGCAGAAGACCATGTCGGGTTTCACTCCTGTCAGCCAAGAACGGGAATCGGAGTACTGGGCAGAAGCTCAAAACTAGACAGCCTGGAACACAGCCATGTGATTTATTTATTTATTTATTTATTTATTTATTTATTTTCCCCCCAATACTTAGCTGTCCATTTTCATTGAATTTGTCCCTACATATAAAAAAAAAATACAAATTGGTCCCATAGAAAAACATTTTAGTTGACATTTAGTCCCCATTTGCTGTTATAATACCCTCCACTCTTCTGAGATGATGTTCCACTGTATTTTAGAGCGTGCTTGTGTGGATTTGATGGATCTTCCATGTAATTGTCTCGTCTTCTATCATTTTTCCTCCCTCACCTTTTCCTCCTTTTCCTGTTCAATAAAGGTCGGTAGCAGAGGTGTAGCGAGCCTGACTAAATGATGTTTCACTCTTCGTCGGTGGTGGAGATATAACCCACGTTACTCTGCTTTTCTTGACACGTTAGTCACAATTTGCCAATTTGGCACTACGGAGTCGTGACACATACGGAAGTTCGTCTGCCTCGGGTTGAACCGTGAATAAGAAACATTGGAGTTCTGTCGCGTAACCCAGATTCCGTTCAGATTTTCTTGAACACAACCATGTGATTTATTTATTTATTTATTTATTTATTTTCCTCGAACATTCTGCTTGCTGTTGAACTGATGCTGAACTGTATGTTTAATGGCGCTTCTAGCTTGAATGAGGCCCTGGATGGACCACGCCATGACCCAAAGTCTCCCCATTGATTAGATTCGGCTCTGAAAAGCTGTTTCTTGCTTCAGCTACCGTCACTGGATGAGTACGACACGTTCTCGGAGCGGTCTACAAATTTGTATACATTTCTGAGCTCCATTTCATGTAGTTCCACCCAAATTTCCCCCTGAATGCATTCATCGCTCGTGCACAATCGATCAAACTCTCAGAACCAAGGACCAAACAAGGCTAATTCTAGCTATAAGATACATACAACATCTTGTAATCTTGTATAAATGTCTTTTAAATGAGCCTTTTTAAGCTGCACTGAAGAGTCTCCTTACTGAACAGTACAATCGCAGAGAATCTTTACAACACCACCTCAATTAAAGGGAACCAAATCAATAAGTGTTTTGTTGCTACACACCTTCTAATAAACTAGATATTATAAATGATAATGTTATGCAGACTAAAAGAAATATTGTTGCTCTATGCGTAAAAGCGGAGCAGGCAAGTGATCTATATTTATTCGCCTGTTTCATTAAACGCGTTATCCTCCAGTATACTCTCCTCTTAAAGAGAGTGATAGAGCTGCGTACACACCTTTATTATTTGCATGTTTACGCTTAATTCTTTCCTTTTTTTTTTTCTGAATTGGTCTCCATTTTTTTTTTGTCATTCATAATTTCAATTTGGATTTAGTGCCGCCCCCTATTGGCGGCTGCCTAAATCCGCCACTGTCAAGCGGCAATCATAATAAAGGTTCAAAGCGGAGCGAACGCTCAACCCTGATTGGTGGCTTGCCACGTGCTTGACCAGTTAAGTTTGTATCTGCTCATGACTAAAAGGAAATGACTGATTTGGCGAAATGTAGTTGAGTACAAAGTAAGACGATCGACTAGTGACGTTCAAGTCTTCCCAAACGGAAATCGGTTAAAGAACAGCTATGTGAAAAAGCGACTTGAGTACAGTAACAGATGACATTTCCTTCATGTCGCAGCTTTACCAACCCCCATTGCACTCTATGATTGGTGCCACTCCAACGAACATCTTTGTTGCTGACGTAGTCGGGGCAGGGTGAGACCCAGTATCCAGTAGAGCGTTCGCACTTCCCCAGCATGTAGTCTCAGTTTGTGCTTTGTGCTACCTGGCTAGAACTTTGCTCCATACGGAGCGACTGGACAGACGACAGTCTTTTGCACTTCTGCCTCGTGATGGATGAGCACCTTGCGATCTCAGGACACGCCGGTATCTTGGCCCAATCGTAGCCACACAGCGTTCCATCCTGCCCGGGCGTCTGGAAGCATATCGACAGTTAGCAGATGAGTGAGCCCAGGTACTTGAACTAAGTGACGTCGTTCATGGCCTGGCTGTGGAACCGGGCAGCCGCACTGCGTTCCATGTGGTCGGTCTTTTTGAAAATATTGAGTCCAGTTCCCTTTCTGAATTTAGTTTATTGGCGCTCTACTTTTGCTAGCGTGCCGTCAGTCGTGTGTCGAAATGTCGGGTTTTTATTGTAGTACTGGAGTTAGTAATAATCATTTTGGTAAATATGTGTCATTTATTTAATTTTTTTTTTACATCCATTTATTTATCTTTGATTCTTGTTTCATTTTATTTCATCACTTAAAATCTATAAAACAAAAAAATCTATTATTCATTCAATCCCATCTTTTCTTTCTTTCTTCCTTTCTTTCTTTCTTTCTTTCTTTCTGCCATGCAATCTGCATTCCATCACTGTCAGATTTCTTTCTTCACACCTCTGTTCTACTTCTCGGAGGTCATGCGCAGCTTTCTTCAGTCATGTCCAGAGACTGAGGGGTTCATGTCCAGTCTTATTGTAGGATATGGATTGTTTATCCATCCATCCATCCATCCATCCATCCAATGTTTAAATCATCCTTTTAAATAACATCCATCCATGCATTTAAATCCCATCTATTCATCCATCCATTTGTTCATAACTTCAGATTCTATCATCTATTCAAATCCCATCCACACACCCCTCTTCCACCCTATCCATGAATCTGTTCATCCATCTATCCATCTATTTAAATCCCATCCATCTTTTTAAGGCTGATCCATAATCCATCCATCCATCCATCTGTTCATCCATCCATCTGTTTAAATATTCAAATTCCATCCATCTTTTCAAATCCGATCCATCCATCCAAAGAATTGTAAATACTGCAAAGAGCTTTCTTTCTTTCTTTCTTGCTTTCTTTCTTTTTAACCCGACCATTTCAGCTCAGCAGTAACTGTAGCTAATACAGAAAGCAGCATTTCTGTTATATATAAAGAGAAAAAACTGGAACTGTACAATTTCACAAATCACTGCATTCACAAGGTTTGAATCAGTCGCACTGTTTCCGTTTCCTGACAGAAGCTCTTGTGACAGGTGGTTCTATGTGTTGAAGGATTAAGATGATAACAGATGTAGCACAATAGGAAGCCTCTTACATGGATCCCAGAGTGTCTGTTTGCATGGTGATAGCCTGTAGGGCACAATCAGAGGGTCTGGTGCCACAACTCTGCAACCAGATCTGCTGTTGTGTATCGCTAAAACAAGCGAGTGTCGGCAAGCAGCATATTTTTCATATGTTGCTGCTTAAAGGCCATGCAAACTGTAAAGAGCTGAGCTCATGTGTTGATGTCTGTGTTAGATAGAATTATAATTTTCAGAGCTCCAGGGCTGTTTTTTTTTTCTTTTTTTTCTTTTTTCAAGTGCAAGATGAAAATCTTGACAGTAACTGCACATTGGCGGACACAAGTTCACTCTTTTTTATGTTTAACACCGAAACCCTTTAGATATATTCATATTCACATTGCGCGCGCACACACACACACACACACACACACACACACACACACACACACACAC
>JAAIIK010000079.1:959014-969863 GCA_014706435.1 Silurus glanis
AAAAAAAAAAAAAAAAAAAAAAAAAAAAAGAGCCGGTAATATATTTTATTTTATTTACACACTGGCAACCGATGGCGTGCACATAGTGTAAAAAATTAAGAAAGTATATACGAATAACTCTATATGGATACGTGTCTAAATAATTAACAATAGCAAAATGACATACCAAAGCACATATTTAACATTATGCAAAGTCACAAACATAACACACTATTTTGCGATCAGTGATCAGCCTGGTTGCATTAAATGCGTTTGATTCGCTGAAACGAATCAGTTCATATGAGTCATTTGTTCGGACTACACTTTATAATAATTAAGTAAAAAAATAAATAAAAAAATGAATAAAAATAAATAAATAAATAAATAAATAAATAAAAAATAATAATTAATATATAATTACTTTTTTATTTATTTATTATTATTATTATTATTTATTTATTTATTTTAATTAAATTTTTTTATTTTTTATTTTTTTTTATTACATTAGAAAAAAAACCTCACGCTACTGTAAACTGGTCGAGGAAACTAATTACATTTAGATTTTATACACTGGGATACCAGTGCTGGGGTGGCAGATGGGGGTGGCAGTTGCGACCCCGTACCACCCTGGTAGATCCACCTCTGACCCCTTGTGAACATTGTGTGTGTGGGCATGTGTGTGTGTGTGTGTGTGTGTGTGTGTGTTTAAATGGTGGTTGCATTCACGACACGTCTCGAATGCATCGAACACTCGGGCGCAAAAAACACACACATCCTTTCGTCAAAGACGGGGGTAGTAAATGGGGTGTGTCCTCTCCACACTTTCTCTCCGGCTGCTCGGGTCATCCATTTGTAATTCGCTGACATTTACAAGTTCTTCATACTATTGATTAATGCATTCCTGGCTTTACACAAGAGCAAAAGGCGGGAATGCCGGAGGATGGTGCTACAGTTGAAAAAGCCCGATAGACTGTAGAATGTATTTTTTGTCAAGAAAAACAAAAAAAAAACAAATACTAAGTCAAGGTACAAAGGCAATATTCCCGCTAATAACAATTATGGACAAGTTTTTTTTTTTTTTTTTAAACATCCCATTTCCACATTCAGTCCCCATTTGCTCTTATCATGACCTCCACTTCTCCAGGAAGATGTTCCACATGATTTGGATCTGCAAAATTGCAAGTGAACGTTTAAGACTCTGCTGAGACCTGATACGTTGGACAGTTTGGAGGCGGTGACATTGTGAAAAAGACAGGAGGCGGACGTTCCTGGAGGCTGGAGGTGGCAAAGTTGAAGATGCTCCGATTTGCCTCAGGAGAGACGAGAATCTGTTAGAAATGAGTTTATTAGAAGGGCCGTGCAGGAAGGATATTTGAAAGGGAGAACTGAAATGGTTTGGTCATGTGCAGAGAATGGACGTGGGGTATATCAGGAGAAGAACTCTGAGGATGGGGACGTTTATAAGAGGCAGATGTAGAGGACGGAGTGGAGACTGATGATCCTATGTGGCGATTCCTAACGGGGATCAGCGATAAGAAGAAGGAGTGGTTGTGGGAATTGGGTTTATTCAGCCACAAGGGTGTTAGTAAAGTCAGGGTACTGATGTAGGTGAGGTGAGGAGGTGGCAGGAGAGCTTCTGATCTAAACCATATCTCCATGGAGTTGGCTTTGTTCACAGGGGCATTGTCGTGCCGTTTTTTTGGGTCTCCCAGATAAAATTTCGAAACTTTACTTGGGAGAAGAACCACCTACGGCTAGAAAAGTCAGGTTTCCTTATACTTCTGTCCATTTAGCGTAAGAGGTAAAAAAGCATGATTGAATTCTACGCTATGATGTATGATGACGGATTTTCCGAGTCCTGGCGAAGAACTTCCGATTTCGCTATTGTGCTCGAACGCTAATATCATCGAGGTAATGATTGGTGTTAAAGTGAGAAATATGGAGGCTTTATTGGTCAATAGCAGAGGAGCAGGCATATCGCGGACATAATTCGGGCATTCCTCCAAACAGTCCCACCAGCATTGTGTCCTTTAATATGAGCTGATGGAGAAGGAATGAAGATTAATGATGTCAGGCGCAGCGCAGATTACATTAACGTGTGCCGGGACATGACCATATGCTAAAGGCGACTCGCGCTCGTTGTTGGTTAGTGTATCAGTAATAAGATGGGAGTACATTAGAATAAGCGTGAATATATAGATATCAATCTAAAAAAAATTGATGCAAAAACCTTCTTAAAAACAATAGAAGGACCTTTGCTTCACAAAGTTTGGAATTCCTATGCTATTAAAAATGTTAAATAAATAAATAAATGATCAGTATCTCCTCAGCGGCCACCATTTCTTTCTCGGACCTGATCTAATCATGATTAATAGGCACACCGTTACGGTTCGAGTAATAGAATCGATTTCTTGAGCTCCTTTTTATTTTTTCCATATGAGAATCGAAAAATCCCACAGACCTGCAGTTACTTCTTCGGACCTGGACTGTTTTTTTTTTTTTTTCCTCTCTCCATTCAATACCAATGATATACAGTAAATGAAATTACAACACTGAAATGAATTGCTTCCAATAGCAACCAATAGAGTTCAGAATGAATGGACTGCTCAAATCCTACATAATACGCAATAACTCTAGTTCCGTACCATACCTGGCAAGTGACTTTGCAGTCTACTGGGAGTGGAAAAGAAAGAAAAAAAAAAAAAAAAAAAAAAAAAAAGGCAAGAATGAATCTTTCAATTGTTAATTCTAAGTTTGCTCCCGGGCGGGTCGATATTTGTTATATAAGTGGGCTTGAATAACTGCAAATAGACGGAATTATAAGGTTGCGCTTGTTTTCCATCATCAATAATCAATGAAATGTATTTTATTTGTATTTTTTTTTATAACTTTATAATAGTGACTCTTTAAAAATACACCAAACTCTGCACTTTGTCACCCAAGCCTAGGACTGAAGCATGGACCCTGTGAGGTGGACAAGTTTCCCACTGTGCCTCCATGCCATGCCATTTGCTTGTCCATCTGGTGTCATTTATTCATATGGGAACAATGTACAGTATATAAGCCACACGTTATGTTTTTCTTGTGATTGTATAGCTGGATTTTAGGGGCATTTGGTGACCACTATGGGAAACACTGAGTATTTGGAGGGGATACACCCCCAAATCTGACGTCGGTTCTTAGTTTGGCGAACTCGATACCCAATCGGGGAGGTGGTAGCTCAGTGAATCAGGCATTGGACCTTGGGTCGGAAGGTCATGAGTTCAAACCCCAGCACCACCAATCTACCACTGCTGGGTCCTTAAACAAGACCCTTAACCCTCAAAAGCTATTAATGTCAATATAAGTCTTTACACTGACACTCATGCAGGCTCAGGATGAAATCTGGGACCCCAAAACCACGTCTCCTGAGACTTGATTACCCATTCAATGACCATTTGTATGACCTTCTGCTTGTTCTGGGTCTATCTAGGTATCTACTGGGGTTCTTTGGTTTCCTTTACCATTCTTTAAACATGCCAATAAGTGAATTATTAATGAAAGACTGGTCATTTTGAGACAGTGTGGCTCATTGAGGCACATTCTAGGAATGACTTACAGAAATGGAGTCTACTGTAATACTCCGTATTCGAATGAACAGGGCCGGAAAAAATTCCATTTAGTGGTTTTGGCGTTCTGCAGACTTTTTTTTGAATTTGCATGTCATTTCTACATTTGCATGTGGTTTCTGAATTTGCAAACACATGGGGCCCCTGTTGGCCACTGTACTTTCATCATAAGTAACTTCGACAACAACATCTGCTCACATACCACCTGCCTTCCAGACTTGAAAGGTAATTCCTGAAAAAGCCCTCTGTAGGCACATCAGACCTGCCATCATTATCCATTTAACATTAGTTCTGATCCTTCCGGACCTCTCAGCAGCCTTTGACAGGATCACTCACAAAGCTCTCCGGTCCCTCGTCAGGATCCTCAGGAATTAGTGAAATTTGTCTTGCAGCGGAACCTGATTTGGCATAATGTTACGTCTTGAAACAGAATTTAGAGAATTTAGTCAAGTGTTTGGTGGTGTCTCTTTAAGAGTGGCTCCAGCTGCCGTTCAGAGCTCTTGCATTAAAATAAAACCACTTAAAAAAAGAATGAAGAAGGCAATCCAGACTATGGAAATATGAAGTAGTGTCACTTCAGACCAGCGCACCGGGTAAAAAGAAAAAAAAGAAATATGTCCTTTGTGCAACCTAATGATTGTGCTGAAGTTTCATAAGCGCTCCCTTGTGCTGCTTCATTAATTTCCTCGCGATACCAAAGTGTAAAAGGTCAAGATGTTAAGGAGCTAAAGAGGCTCCTGCACTTTATTTGGGAACGCCAGGGATCCAGCTGCATTTAAGTGGAGGTTTAGTTGTGTGAAGTGCCAAACTTCACTCGGGGAGCAGATATTCCACTAGATGCAACAGGAGAAAAAAAAAAAACATCTCACTGGTAGGCCGGTTTCATTCAAGCGCAGAAGTGTTTATTACTCGCGAATAGCGAATTTGAAATACATTTTGCAAAATTGTTCTCTCTGGTATTTTTCCAAGAAACCAATGACAGACCTCTAATAAAAAACTTTCTTTCGGCTTCTCCCGTTAAGGGTCGCCACAGCGGATCCTCCGCATGTTTGATTTGGCACATGTTTTTACGCTGGATGCCCTTCCTAACGCAACCCTCCCCATTTATCCGGGCTTGGGACCGGCACTAAGAGTGGCTGGGGTTGGTTCCCTGACCGGGAATGACAGACCTCTAATAGTGCTCCTAATTTCTGGTTGATGTCCTGCAATCCAAAGCAGGATATCATTGTAATGTGCAGGCTTAAGTGAGTTAAAGTGACACAACACAACGTAAGGTCAAAAGGAACAAGCAGTTAGCAAACCATGGTAACATAAATGTCTCCCATTCTCTGTCTCTGCCTCTCAATCGTCCAATTCCTCTCAATTTCCAGCACTACCCCCCCCCCCCCCCCCCCCCCCCCCCCCCCCTCCCATCTCTGTCTAATATTTTCTCTCTTCCTCACCTCTCTGCCCTGCCCTCTATCTATATCTTTACCCTCTTGGTTTCGTCTCTGCTCTGTCATGGCTGACTCATCTCATTATCTGTCTCAGTGAGTTTTCTTGGCAGCTGAACCAGGTGCATAAGGTTGGGACAAATATAGTCCCCCTTCAGCAGCATGAGTCATTCGAATCCACCCCGCCCCAACCTAACGCCACCTCTCCCTTCGCAAATTTTTGCTCTATGCATCTACGTAAGCAAGGCATATGTCCCTTGTGCTATAAATAGCCGGCGAAAATGATTTCGATCCCCACTGGCCACGGCAGTCAAAAGCCAATCACCTGGGATACTGCTGACCACCCGTTTGAAGAGCGGCGTTTAAGCAGGGGGGCGAGTGTGGAATATGTTAAATAGAGTGGCCAGACAGAACCCAAGGCACACCACAGGTGTATCATACGGTGGAGGAAAAAAAATATCCACATTTACATTACAATTTACGAATGAAACCAACATGACAGACTCGGTTTGTGATCTACTGCCCACTATTTCGTGGTTGGAACAAACCAAATTAGCATTTTGAATCGGTTTAACGTCACTCTTTCTTGCTAACCCGGTCTGTAAGGACAACGATAAAGACGTGGTGGAAATATAACACAATAGAGACATTCCAAGTATCTGAAAATTGATGAAAAGACCAGGAGGACACAAGTTAACAAGACCTAACATAGACCCTTTTATGAGGCCTACAGCAACATTCAAAGAACTGCAAGAATTACACCAATTATATATAATGTAAAAAACACACTTTACCCAGATGGGAATTTAATTTCTCAATTAATTTTTTTTCTCTTTCATTTTGAAATATTTTATTTAAATTTATAAATTTAGAACAAAATATAAAATTAATATATATTAATATAATTTTATAATATATTATATAATAAATTTATATATTTTATATATTTACCAAAGCAGGCGTTTTATTTTAAATTGTTTTAAAAACTAAACTGTTGATGTTCACACATTGTTAATAGTAATAAGCTACATCAATAAAAAAGCAATTCTTTCCCTGACTGTACCGAAATTGAAACGGACCGTGACTTAAAACCTGAGGTACTAAGATCCCGAACCGTGAATTTTGTTAACCGTACGCCGAGGTTATTTAAACCAGATGACATAGAGAAGAAAGGCATCGATCACATCGCCTTTGTGTAACAGAGGAATGAATTGTTAGATACAGGTATGGAGAAGGGAAAAAAAAAAAAAAAATACCGAGCTGGACGAGGATAAAGGAAGGTTAGGATAACTCAAGAAACCTCTTTTTATAGCATTTTAAATGGCTCCTTTCTTTTTATAGCAATGTTTTGAACCTTATTGCAATTTAAGCACTTTTCTTTAAGTAATATACTGTGTGTTATCACATTATTTTATTGACTGGATATTGACTAGCAGACTTTAGATGAGAGAACGCTTGATTTGATAACTTGGTGTTTGACCTCTGCACCAGGGATTTATGAATGACCACCAATGTTTTATATATAAATAGCCCAAGTCTATAGAGAATATAACAGCCCTTGCTGCTTCTGAAAGAGCTTGGAATTTATAGTGAACAATCTTCGGAGGCAATCATGAAACATCTCATATCGCTCTGAAAAATATGTACTACCACTGGATCCTGTGAATTTAAAGGATAGTCTTGATGGTAGCGTAGAGCAAATGCAGATTTTAGACATAAATCATTGTACTACGCTTCATCAGCACCTTTTCTAGTCTTGAGAAACAGATGTCATGAAGAGAGAGCCATCAGTCATGTGTTGCACGTCATTAGGATTAGCAAGCCTGCAGTATCTCAGATATAATATGAACATGTTCCTCTATACAGTGTATGGTAGGGAAGTGGAAGTGCCAAGCTGCTACTATTGGGCCCTTGAGTAAGTCCAATAATGGGGGCTGTATCATGTCTCATGGCTGACCCTGCACTCTGACCCCAGCTTTTCCCACTAGCTTAGAAGTTAAGGACATTGGACTTTAGACTCGAAAGGTATGAGTTTAAATCTCATCCACACCAAGCTGCCATGAATTGCTGGGAAATGCAAAGAAAATAATTTCACTGGGTCATTCATTTCACTTATACCATTGGCATTGTACCTAATGCCTCACCCCTGCAGATTTAAGAATATCCTCTAAGAAAACTAATCTATTGAGGAATGTGTGAATGAGGCACTTGGCATGTGGTACATCCATCTTTTGATTTCTCCAACTTCTTTGAAGATGAAAAATATGCAGTGCTTCACACATGCATTGATTATAGAGGCTTGAAAGTCAATTAGAATGTAGGTACCCAGTTCCTAACTCCTTCAGAATATCAAAGGTGACGTAATATTCAATGTGCTTTTAATCTTATTCAGATGGGAAGAGTAGATGATTGGAAAGCTACATCTACTAAGCTACAACTAAAACCCCATCCTTCCTGGTGTTCATAACAAAATAAGAATATAATCATTTTGTGGTGGTGTATATTTGACTGTAAATTGAGGGGGCATGTGTGGTCCCGAAGGGTATCCATATTAGTAGCCTACTTACAGTACAATGTAGAATTGGTTTTTCCTTTAGTAGATGTTGGGAACCAGTGTTTAACTGTTCTTTAATTGAAACCTATACTATTGTTAATGACGAGAAGAAGCCTGTCTTGTTTGTTGGAATAACAGGAGTAAAAACATCTCCTGAGTTCTCCTTCCACCCACTCCACACACTAGATCCTGCCACGGCATGTCTTCCAAGTATTTCAGAAACTCACCTTACATTCCTTGTATGACAAGCTAGTGAAATGTAAAGTCCGCAAGGTCTGCGCCGCCATAACCCATCACTGCTAAAACAGAGGTTGCAGAGGTGTCTAGGGTTCAACGACTTCTATAGATGGTTCATGATGGATCAGCTCTATGGTAGCACCTTTAACCTCGCTTATAAAAGAGAAACCCAAGATGCTCTAATGTTCCAAGGAGGTGCATGAAGCTTTTCAAAACTTCAAAGACTGATTGAGTGCATTTCTTTGTACAAGGTGATCCTTGTGAAAATAGCATCGGGGTTATTCTCTCTCAACACCAGAGAACCCAAAGATTGTGGCTCAGTAGTAGGGATTGGACTCTGGATCTGAATTCAAATCCCAGCACCACCAAGATGCCAA
This sequence comes from Silurus glanis, assembly GCA_014706435.1. Taxonomy (NCBI): domain Eukaryota; kingdom Metazoa; phylum Chordata; class Actinopteri; order Siluriformes; family Siluridae; genus Silurus; species Silurus glanis. The sequence continues at coordinate 967,203 of JAAIIK010000079.1, forward strand.
GGGTCCTTGAGCAATGCGTTAACCCTCAAATGCTCAGTTGTAAGTCACTCTGGATAAGGGCATCTTCCAAATACCATTAATGTGAATGAACCCTTTAAAAATTCACCCATATATGTATGTCGTATTTAAGGAAGTCAAAGAGGAACCTGTGAGAGCCTAGCAATTTAGGCAGCCTTAAGGCATTGGAGGGGGCAGTGAATAAATCCTGTTTGACCACCATAAAAAAAAAAAAAATAAATAAATAACCAAATTACCAAACCCATTGCAAGTCAAAAGGTTTATGTTCACTTTTTTTCTGTTGTCCAGGGATAAAGAAGACCAAAGCCAAAGCACCATCCAGACTTTCTAATGGACCCCAAATCAGTGACGTGAGTACATCATTCTGCCTTTTTTATGCGTGGAAGGTGGCAGCTTAGTGGTTAAGGCATTGCACTTGAGTTCAAATGCCAGCCACACCAATCTGCCACTCATTGGCCCCTGAACGAGACCCTTAATCCCATAGCTGCTCAGTTGTTTGAATGAGATAAAATGTAAGTCGCTCTGGATAATGCCGTCTGCCAGATACCACAAATGTACATTTTATAACTAGTTGCCTCCATAAGATAATGGACAAATCCCAAGTCCTCACCTTGTTGGATTGATGCATGAAAGATATTCCATCATGGATCAATCCAAATTTGAGAAAATGCATATTGTGTCTGGGAATTGTTAACCAAATGCAAACCAAAAAGCAACCAATAAACAATTCATCAGGCCACCTAAGAGTTGGTGGGATATACCAATTTAAAAAAGAAAAGGGTTGGCTTGACGATGACCTGAAAGTGTGTGCCAAGATCAAGCACGATTGATCGTCCGATCCAACCAACCAAGGTCAATGGATCAAAGAATGATCAGCTGATTGGGGAAAAAAAAAAAGGAATTGAAATTGATTAGGTCAAACAAGAAACACATGTGGGCTATTCAATCGCATAGAACCAGCAGGCATTAAAAGGCCAATAACATCTAAGCACAGGTGCCTCTTTCTTTATTTAAAGGAAGACAGGTCTTGAATATTCAATCGAATGCGGAGAATTGGATTGAACCTCCTGCTTGAATGGTCAACGGTTTTGTTTTTCACATGCTATCGGCAACATGCTGGAGTCCACAGCCTTTTTCACTTTCCGTGTCCTTGTAAGTGACCTTAAAATTTGACCTCGAACGAACTATAAGGGGTATGAAACGAAAATACGAAATAGAAGCAATTCTTATCCATTTAGGACTGGAGGCTTTTGCAGGACCGCATAAAACACAAAGAGAAGAATAGGTTAAGGATTAGGCCAGAGGGGGGGCGGCTTTTTCTGTACCGTTCTAGAACTTTTATGATGCCTAGAGAGACAAAGAGGTTTACTGATATGTATTTTGTCTTTCACTGTCTCCTCCAGCCACAGACACCTAACACTATATTTTTCTTCACATCCTTCATCTGGGTGTATATATGGAGTGGTCAACCTGTGAACCATTTAAATAATCCTCGATGGTTTTTATTTGAAAACTAATTTCATGGTTTTTTTTGTGCTCAATAATTTGTCTTCAAGGCATAGCCATTGTGGGGGGGGGGGTTTGAAAGTGGCCTTACGGTAAACCAGAGGTCTTGAACGTTTTCCAGTTCAAGTACCCCTTAGGCAAAATTGTCAACCGTAGCCACTGATATTAATAGAAACCGATCAAATTATGCTAGTAACAATACGTTAAGACAATTAGCACGATGCCGTTGTACATGCATCATCGTCTGTATTTTGTTTTTCATCTATTTAAATGATTTATGCATCACAACGCACAATTCATTAAGTTGTTCCCAGTTGCAAATTTGAATAGATTTGCAGTTTTATACATTTTCTTTTTACTATCAGGGGGACTATTTTACATTTACATGATCTTCAGCTTTAATTTGAATACAACTTTAATGTAGTAATAAATATTTATTTTAATATTATTTTATTATTTATCTTTGATGTTTTTACCCATATTTATTTAGCTTTTTTTTTTTTTTTTTTTTTTTTTTTTTACAAAAATGAGTGATTCTACATTGGTTAGCAGACCCCCTGCAGTACCGTCGCGGACCCCCGGTTGAAGACCCACGCGCTAAACTGACACCCCCCCTTACACACACACACACACACACACACACACACACACACACACACACACTTCACTCTCCTACCATCAGGAATGAGGTTCTGAAGCATTCGGGCCTCACATCCAGACTGTGCAACAGTTTTTTTCCCCCTCAAGCCATCAGGCTCCAGAACAAACTGAACTATACAAAACACACACACACACACACACACTCACTCAACTCACACACTCATTACTCATCTCAGTCCATTCCACCACCCATATTGTATTTATATTTAATCATATTATACTGTTTACATGCTGTTTTGCGCCTCTCGACTGCTGCTCCTGCTGTTTTTGCACTGCATTGTGTTTATGAACACAATCTTGTTTATAGTTCTCTTTTGCACATTACTATATAATCATATTATACAGTAAGTTTACTGGTTGGCGTATTTGTCCCACACCGTTGTCTGTCTGCATTGTTTTGTACCAGGTTTATATTGTGATGTCGCTCTTCTTTCGGCTGCTCCCATTAGGGGGCGCCACAGCGGATCTGTCTCCATA
>JAAIIK010000079.1:970263-1005007 GCA_014706435.1 Silurus glanis
CTTCCTCTTTTCCTTCTTCCTGGTGGCTCCATCCTCATCATTCTCCTACCGATATACCCCATGTTTCTCCTCTGCCCATGTCCAAACTATCTCAATCTCGCCTTCCTCACCTTGTCTCCAAAACGTCCTACATGCGCTGTCCCTCTAATAATCATTTCTAACCATGTCCATCGACGTCGCTCCCAACGAAAACCTCAACATCTTCAGCTCTGCTACCTCCAGCTCCACCTCCTGTCTTTTACTCAATATCACTGTCTCTAAACCGTACAACCGATGTAGCTCTGTTGTTTTATGTAGCACCATGGTTCTGGAGGAACATTGTCTCATTTCGTTGTGTACTGCGCCAGCTATGTATGTGGGACCTGTTGTGATTCGCTTCTTCAGCTTGGAGCGACCATCATCTATGGATCACAGATGGCTTTGTATATTCTTACTTGAAAATGGTCACCTTTGGTTTGGTCTTTAGGGACAAATTGAAATGTATAAGTCAGGATCTAAGAAGCTGCTCTGGTCTCCTATGTCTTTTTGTTCAAAGTACAATAATATATGATAATGAACTGTGATCGAAGTGAACCAAAATTGATTCGAAATCCAGCACAGCATTACGCAGGTAAAATCATATAAACGCTTACTTAACCAAAAAAAAACAAAAAAACAATGTTAACCTGCTATCTTTGAGAAACTCCTTTTACCAGCTGTCACCATCATTCGGGCTGAAAAGGACGTTTATTTAGCACGATGGAGCGTTTCGAGGCCGCGCCGTGCTCCCTAAAAAGATCTCGAACAATACGGAGGGCGCCTTATGCGCAACGATATGCACGGAGACGGGGCTCTGCGTGGCGCATAAATCAAACTGGCAGCGTACTGGATTTGTAATCACTTACAGGAAAAAAAAAAAAAAAAAATACAACAAACCCCGGAAAAACAAAGAAAGAAAAGGGCTTCGAAAAAGGTTGCGCTTCATTTAACACCCATCTAATTACTCGGTTTCATCTATCAATGCCGGTCAGAAGTAATTTGTCAATACTCATTAACGAAACGGCGGTGTTTCCAATGCTGACGCGTCATTTTCACACTTGGAATGCGACGGGAAAATGTACAAAATGCGATTTATTTATAGGCGCCGCATCCACCCACGGCGAGCGCACGGCGTCAAAATGTAAGCCTAAAGAACCGTTGAATTCAATCGGCTAATAGACTTTTCCAGAAACACCGTAATGCTACAAAGTTATTAGAATTTAGTCACACACACACACACCTATATTTAATAGCAAAGTGCGTTTCCCACAACACGCGAGTGCGCCTCTTCAATCCGTTGCGACTAGACATGTTTCTCCAGCAGCCCCAGGCAGCAGAACAGATGTGTCATACACAATGTCAGGACTCATTGAGAACCGGGGAGGTTATAAGAGCAAGAAAGAAAAGAGAGCTCTCAATTACATCACTGCTGGGGTTTTCTACCGTAGCCATCTGGGATCTAACAATGCATTCCAGAGAGACGGAGATAAATAGATAGCATGCGTTTTGTCGCTGGAGAATTCGAAAATGGGAATGCCTGAGGGCTGTTGGCAATACGGCCATATTTACTATTGGTCAGTATGGCCTTGGAACGTGTAAGCAACATTCCCTATCCAGTTTACCGGGTATGATATCGGACCCAGAATGTAGAGGTGTCAAATATCTCTCATCGGGGACGGGTTTTTACGGGTACCCAAGCATTTAAAACCCGTCAAATGTTTATCCGGACATCTGAGTGTATTGGAATGGGGTGTTGTTGAGGCGATCGGTCTGGGATCCTTGCGGATATCCTGCGTATTAATGATGGAAATTTTCTACCTGTAAATGGTGTCGATGATGTTTTTGTAGTGTTGCTGAACAATTGTGCACAAACAAAAAGCCACATTATATACAGTATATTTCTCTGCTCTATGTGGAAAACTATATTTTCTTCCAGAATAGTTTTGATCGAGAATGTCTCCATTAAAAAAAAAAGGAAAAGTTAGGCCTCCTACGGAAATAAAAGACCGTAGACTAAGCAAATGATGCAACGTCCGAATATGGCCGCCATATTTCAGTCAACAAGTCACCAATTGAACACACTTGTTTTCAACTACAACTGCTCGCCAAAACCACAATAAAAGTATATGCTTTAAATATTTTATTGGAGTAATGTGCAGTGTTTAGCCACCAGATCGTGGCCAAACTGTTTGTTTCTGTGGTGTGATCTTCCCAGTTTTTTATGTCTTGGCTCTTATTTCCTGTTTTTCTGTCTTTCCATCCCATCCTAAGCTTGTTTTGAACCTTGATTCTGCCTTGGGTGGTTCTCTTGCCCATTGATTTAACCGCTTAACATGCATCTCCACCTCCTTCACTGCTGTTACATGACATAGTAGCTAAACACCATTGATTTTATTCTAGACCATAGTAGCTGGATGGTTTGGTGGGGGAAGAGGGGAGGGCTGTTATAGGGGCCTATTAAAATTAAACAATCGAATACAATTCTTCTTTTTAGCTCAAGTAAAAAAAAAAAAAAAAAAGACATTTTGGCAATTTTTTACAGCTAATAAACACAGCCCTAAAAAAAAAGTCACCACCTGGATTTAATTAGACAAATTGGTAGGAGCCTCCCATTGGAAAATGATTGCATGGATGATTGTTTCAGCTGGCAACAAGTTATTTAACCCGAACTGATGCAGTGAGTAGCTTCTCATTTCTTCCACAACCAGGCCAAAAGACGCGTCCTGTAGTCGTGGAAAAGATGTTTCAGAAGGGTTAAATTATTGGGATGCATCAAGCAAAGAAAACATCTAAGGAGATCGCGATAACTACTTAAATTAAGAACTGTCCAACGCATTATTAAAAACTGGAAGGATAGTGGGGAACCATCGTTTTCGAGGTAGGAACGTGAAAGTAAGAGCGTTTCCACACTCACAATGCAAAGGGAACTCAAGGGATTGGGACTAAACAGCTGTGTAGCCTGAAGAAAACCACTGATCAGTGAGGCTAATCTGGGATCAAAAGGCTTCAATTTGTTCGGGAGAATAAAAAGATTGGACTCTGGCGCTACGGAATGAGGTCAGGTTGTCTGATGAGTCCAGATTTACCCTGTTCCGTAGTGATGGGCACATCACGGTAAGAAGAGAGGTGGATGAACTGATGCACCCATCATGCCTAGTGCCTACCGTACAAGCTGGTGGGGGCAGTGCTATGATCTGGGGTTGCTGCAGTTGGTCAGGTCTCGGTTCAGCCACATTATGTGCCCATAGAATGAGGTCAGCTGACTACATGAATATACTGAATGACCACATTATTCTATTCCAAGATCTCGGTGAATATTACTGCAACTCTGGACGGGAACAAATGTTGTGTAATTGCAGAAGAAGAACGATGCCACAGCGAATGCGTGTCGTCGTCAAAGCTAAATGCGGTCCAACGAAATATTAGCGTGTGCCTTTTTTTTTTTTTTTTTTTGTACGGGCGTAGAGTATATGTAGCGTGATTTATATGTCCGATTTTTGACATGTAATAATAAGAAATAGTGATTGTGAGGCTCAGGAGGTGGACAAGACGAAGCTAAAATAAAACCACAAGTAATCAATACATAGCATGAGTCATTATTGATTTTTTTTGTGATATTTTGATGTTTGTTTGTTTTTTTTGTTTTTTTCGTCTAACAGCCATTATTTTTCATTCTATGGTAAATCCGTCATTTTTATTTTTTTTTTACATTCTTTTTTTTTGCGTGTGTGTCGAAGCAAACCGAAAAAACTCATAACACGACAGGGTTCATTTTATTCATGGTCAAGTTATTCCTTGAAATCTGAATTCTGGACAGAGTAACGTCTAATCCCTCGATGGTTTATGAATAATGAATGAAGTATACATAGACTTGCCAGATTTTGTGTTTGTACAGCCGTGTCTGCTTCATTCGAAGGCAGGCGTTGCTTTGTTAGCCCTCATGTATGGTATGATGAAAATGCGAAACACTCTTTCGAGCTCATACGGTTTTTGGTTGCGGAGTTATTTCTTCTACACTGGGTTTGAAAAGTTATAGCATAGTAAGTTGGGGATTTTTTTTTTTTTTTTTTTTTGTTAGAAAACGCATATTTTTCTCTCCGTTTTGGCTTTTTCGTCCGCACCGAGACGCCGATTTCAGCCGACGGAAACGTAGCTTTATGAAAACACTCTCCGAAGTGGAGGAGTTTGAAAACGCCGTTTTGAAAAACGATGACGCGTTTTTATTCATGTGACCAATTCAGCCAATTGGATTAGCAACTTTTGGGAAACGACCCGTTATAATCCGGATTAGTGTAGACGTGCCACCACAAGGAAAATCACAAACTATATCCAGGTCCCGATTTAGGAAATTGATTAGTGTGAGATGATTCCAAATTTTGGGAATTTGGAATTACCCCCCCCTTTTTTTTTTCCCTTTTTGGGACTTTATCCCCCCACTCCCCCAATAGAAGGGTTATTGTCGCTATTGCTATTGCTTGGTCAGTATGTGGTTTGTCTTGAAGTTGTCATACATGGCAATTGGTATTCTTGGATATGGGTCCATAAAGGATGTGCGTCTCCGTAACTGAAGCTGATACGATACATTAGAGATACACATGAAACAACTACCGTTGCGATACGATTCCCCATTCCGTTTCAATGTGATCCGATTTAGATTTGATAAAAAAAATAAAAGAATTAGATGAAATAAAACCAGACATTCTTTTCCTGTTCTGTCTCCAGGAAGACGCAGCTCTACCTCTGCCACGTTAATCTGTTTTCTATGCGACTCTCAGGACAGGCATTCAATTGATCAAGCAAACAAACTGACAAGATACTGATGCTGTCTTTCTTCACGTTGCTCCAAAATAAAATTCTAGAATTTGCAGCTCATCCCCCAGACCTCTACCTCACATGCAGATGATTGATCAAATTTCAACAAATGGATACCGCGTTTTACACGTTTCTTCGCCCAATAAGAGATTCGGAAATTATATTTTCTAGGGGCTGAATTATTTAAAAGAAGTATAGTGTGCCTTGCCAGGGATCACCTTATGTTTCTGTGCACTGAGCAACACAAACATCCTCCAGCAACGAGATGCCGAGAAGGCCAAATGTCATGCTCATCTTTTCTTCTCTCCCTCTCTTTCCTTCCCTCCTTGTCTTTGCTCCCTCAAGGGTTACGAGCTGATTTTCTTTGACTTTTTCAGCCACATGGAAAGCACTGAAGATGCATCTTCCCGGTTCAACTATTTTAGGCCAGAGGTGGCAAAAGTACACACATCCTTTAGTTAAGTAGAAGTACAGATACTCATGTTTTAAAAGACTCTGGTAGAAGTTGAAGTTCTGACTACACTTTTTTTTTTACTCAAGTTGAAGTAAAGAAGTTTGGGTTCTGACATGTACTTAAGTAAAAAGTAGAAGTTACTACTACCTGTTTTAGTGTCACGCTGGTAACTGTGGACGTCACATCATATTAATATCAGGGCTGTCAATCGGTTAAAAATATTGAATGGCGATTAATGGCTTGTCATGAGTTTGCTCAACATTAAACGAAACTTAATCGTGCATTTTTATCTTGTTCTAAATGTACCCTAAATTGATACTTTTCAAGATTTGAATACTCTAATCAACATAGACATGGAGGAACATGGATGCTTCATGCAAAGCTTTATGCTTTAGCATTAGTGAAACTAGAGCTCGAAAACAAAATATTCGTGTAAATCTTTCATTGTGGTGTCTTAAATGACGTAAATCGTCAGGACACCAAACGGAATTTTTGCTTTGTTTCCACACGGACGGGTAATGAGGTGATACCGCAGAAACTGTACCTCTTCTAAGTTCGTTTCGGCGAAAAAATGCGGATCGTGGCGGATTTCGGTGCTGATTCGAGTAAACAAATGTTTACTGATTAATAATTTATATACATATGAGGTGAAATTTTAATCCTCGACATCACGCACGTTTGAATAAATATATTTATTCGGAGTAAATAAAGCTTTGTAAAGTAGTCTGTGGTGTGTGAGAGCCAGGAAATGACAAGAAATATGTTGATTGGCTGGAAAAAAAATATAGAAATTTCTCTAAATAGATTAAAACTAAAGTCTTGAAAATGTCAGAAGTTGAAAGTACAGATATTTGTGTACATATGTAATGAGTAATAGTAAAAAGTCGTCTGAAAAATAAGCAAGCCTCCGTTTTCACGGCTCACACGGCGATCTACTTTGGAGAACGTTTTTTTTTTTTTTTTTTTGTAAATGCCGTCTCGGTGTGGACGAAAGAACAAAACGGAGGAAAAAAAAAAGATGCGTTTTCAAACGTAAACATATCGGTGTGGATATGGCCTCAGTGGTTAATGCATTGAACTCTGATTTTGAGGTTCACAAGTTCAAATCCCACCAAGAACCCACTGCTGGTCCCTTGATCAAGGCCCTTAATCCTCAACTGCTCAGTTGTAAGTCGCTTTGGATAAGGGCGTCTGCCAACTGCCGATAATGCATGAGAGTGATATATGGGGAAACGAAGTCTTGCCCCATGAAAATCCTTTCAAAAAACAGTTCAGCATGTTTGCTCCTGATAACTGATGTTGATCATGAGTTGTTTGGGGGAGATTGAATTTGAATCGGTTGGCATCTGCTGGCATCCTCGAGTAGGTAAATACCTATAGTCTGTGTTACGACTGCTCTTTTGGCCAAGAGGCTTTTGTGCGAATACAACACAACGTGAATTCTGTTATGTATGTACCAAGAAAACCTGGTTCCCCTCTGGCAAGTGGTTTTGTCTTGGTAATAGATAAAGCTTTCAACAAGATAATGATTGGGGGAAAAAAACAAACAAAACATTCAGTTTGGCACAGAAATTCTTGTGGCAAAGGCCAGGGCGATTTGAAACCTACTGATACCCGTGTTTTAAAGCAAACCGGATGAATCTGCATGTACAAACTAAAGAATTTCTAGAAGTTTAGAAGAGCCTTGGTTCAGTAAGTTGTTAGTTAGATGGTACAGGAAGTGATTAAACGCTACTATGCTGCTCAGGTACAAGGTTTGTTAACTGTAATGTAGACCCATTGCACTATAATACACTTGTGTAAACCCATCTCAGGAAATTACACCTCCCTACCAGCAGAGGCCAGAATCATTTCCTGGTACTGAAGCTTATTAGCTCTCCAACTTTACCTGAACTGGCGTTTTCTTAACCTTGATCGTTGCTAAATGACTTTGCCGTTTGTCATCATGTGACAGTAAAAGTATTGGGACACCCGACTTTTCCTGCCGTATGTGGTTCTTCTCCAAACTGTTGGATGCAAAAAGGTGTACCAGGTCAGTCTTTGGATGCGGTCTAATACAATTTTGCGTCCGCTTGAGCTTTGAAAATCAAACCTGTTCCAGGATTTGGTCAGTGTGAGCTCTATGAAGATCTGGTTTATGTGATTTTTGGAAAAAAAGATCTTGAGTGGCCTGCTATAGAGCTCCGATCTCAACCCTACTAAACACCTTTGGGATGAATTCGAACGGCACCCCAGGCCTCCTCATCCCACCTACATCGGTGCATGACTTTACTAACACCTTGTTGTGGAACATCTTCAAAGAAGAGTGGAGGGAATTATGAGAGCCAATTGGGACTTGTGATGCTCACAAACCACATACCGTATTGTACTACCAGGTGTGCACAAACTTCTGGCAGTTAGGTATCCAATACAACCACTGCTTTCACTATTTGCAGGCGAGGTTATTTGACTGGTGTTTGGTACTGAAACAAGGTCAATTCATAGTCATCAAAATTGACGGATCGCTTTGGGGGCTTCAATGCATCTGGTGTCCCCTTTCCTCTGACGTTACTCTTTTGGCATTCAGCATTACAGCAACAGATGTGACCACGATCCCCAGGATACTCCATATCCTCTACAAAAATACAACAAATAGTAACAGCCCTGAGCACTTAGATTATGTTAGCAATAAAGTCCATTGGTGGGAAATTAACAGCACTTAAGAGAAAGTTCCCCTGAACGCTCACTGATTACACAAAATACAATTCATAATTTAAAAAAAAATGAAGCTGCTTTGGATTTTTTTCGTCTTTGAGATTAGAAATGGATGACAAATTTAGTGCAAATACGATAGACATGAATTATATAACTATATCCCTTTAGTCTTCATTCTGCATCTGCTCAATGGACCTTGCATTGTTTTAATCACTGCTACTGTTTTGGGTCCGTTATATCTCCATTACATTCTTTCGGCTTCTCCCGTTAGGGGTCGCCACAGCGGATCATCCGCATGTTTGGTTTGGCACATGTTTTTACGCTGAATGCCCTTCCTAACGCAACCCTCCCCATTTATCCGGGCTTGGGACCGGCACTAAGGCTTGTGCAACCCTAATGGCTGGGGTTGGTTCCCTGACCGGGGATCGAACCCGGACTGCAGCGGTGAGAGCGCCGCATCCTAACCACTAGACCACCAAACATGCGGATGATCCGCTGTGGCGACCCCTAATGGGAGAAGCCGAAAGAAAGTTTATATCTCCATTACATGTTGTAATTTGTACTTCTTTTGCATATCTAAATATATTTGCACTATTTTTTTTTTTTAAATCCACCTTCTCATTATCTAATATTTTCTCATATCTTCTCTTACTTCCTTTTTCTTTTATATTCACAGACCTTTCACTTGATGCACAATTTCTGAACGGCTGATCAGGTTTTCATTTCACTTCAAGTTGTATTTGTATTGTGTTGTCTTGCTGCTCAGGGTTCATCCTGAAGACTTACAGGTCTCGCTGTTCAGAAGTTTGGAAACACCTACACATTTATTGGTTTTGAGAGACGTGTGCATGTTCCTTTGGCAACAAAAAAAAAAATATATAAACGTTTTGATTCAGTGGAAACAAAAGTTTCATTCAGACAGTTTGTTTCGCCAAACATTCAGCTGACATACTTTACCTTGACTCTTGGAAAACTTGAAATTCACTAGCTGGCGATTTCTTTTTGAGCTTTTGATCCAGTTCAAACCCAGCCATTAGGGTTGCACAAGCCAGTGCACTCTTAGTGCCGGTCCCAAGCCTGGATAAATGAGAAGGGTTGCGTTAAGGGCATCCAGCGTAAAGCATGTGCCAAATCAAATATGCGGATCACTAAAGAGAAATTCATACCGGATCTGTCGAGGCCCAGGTTACCAACGACCGCCACAGGTATCGTTAGCCAAGATCCAGTTCATCCCAGAGCAGTTCAAGAGGATTTAGGGGCAGGGCATTTCATCAAAACTCCCGACGACTATTTGCAATCTAAATAACGTGCACAGAGCTTAAATGTTTTTTTTCTTTCTTTCTTGTAAGTATGGGCTCGCAATCGGTAAAACAATAGCACTATATTTGGGTTACAGTGCTCAGCCTGTTGTAAAACTTGAATCATTTATTATATTCATTTATCTTTGCACTGATTTAGTTCTATAAACCACAAATAATCCACATTAACAGCCTACAGATCTCTGAAGTTACTGAGCAGCATCAAGAACTTTGAATATGGATTTGGACGAATTAATATTGATATCAATATTGAACTCTATAAATTAATAATGATCTCTTTTCTCCATGGTCTCTCTTACTGCCTACTGATGCACATTCTTTCACTCACTGTTGGACAAATGACATTTGACCATGTTGCCTTTTTGTTGCACTCTTATGGTCATTGCAAATAGTGTCTTTTTTTAAATCTTTAAAAATGGTCTATCTTTAAATTGCACCTTATACAGTATTATTGTAATATATTGCACCTTTGCACACCCATAATACGTTTATTATATCCTTTTATATATATATATATATATATATATATATATATATATATATATATAGAGAGAGAGAGAGAGAGAGAGAGAGAGAGAGATATACACACACACACACAGAAAAAGATATTTGCATTTCATTGGCCCTGTACTTGTACAATGCTCAATGACAATAGCTACCATTGGTTCAGGACCACAGCTTGCATGGAAAGTTCTGTATTTCAGCACCTGTTACTAAACAGCACCTCAACAATGATGGAATTGTAATGAATGGGCATCCGGTGCTGAGGATGAGGTTCCCTTTGGAGTCCTCTCAAGGTTTTTTCTTCTGCTGCCATCTCAGCGAGTTTTTCCTTCCCATTCGTGACTGGCTCGCTCTCTAGGGATAAACTGAAAATTATTAAAAACAGATTTAAACATTCTTTTCCACCACTTTATAACCTTTCTATCTCTGTAAAGCTGCTTTAAGAAAATTTACAAAAATAATAATAAAATAGCTCTACAAATAAAAATGAATCGACCTGAATGGAATTCAATAAACTAGTGATTGAAGAAACAATCTGATGGAAGACTTGAGGATGGGTCTGAATCCCTTATGTGCAGGATCACCTTCAGTCAAGGTCAAGCTTAGCTTAGCTTTAAAACATTTCTTATGTTCTTTGCTGGCTCCATTGTAGTTCCTATAAATGTGTCTTGGAAAAAAAAAAAAGCACTGCATTTTTTTCCTGAATGCATTGAATGCTCTTGATTTCCACCCTTGTAGAAAACCTATCAAAGATTCCTCCTACACATGGAGGACAGAATGATATTAAAAATAGGGAGACAAACAGTCCATTGCATCATGTATACCCTGCAAGCTGGTGCTACTTATAACAGACTTTAAAGTCGAAAGTACCAGCTGTTTAAAAAGATACTGCAGTTAAACAACCCGATCTCGCCAAAAACATTCCTTTTGTTTTTGTATTTTTTTTTGGCTGGTGGATATATTTTTTTTTATGCTTCAGAGGTGACTGACTAAGCTTCCTGAAGAAATAACAAGAATTATATCACAGAGAGATAGTAGCTGGGTAGATAAATAAGGTCATTGAGTCACGGTATAATTTTCAGATAGCTTGCTAGAGGGGAACAATGGAACGGTGTCACTCAGCAAGAACAAAAGGAAATTAATTAAATTTGTCATAGTAACAATCCAGTGACTTTGATTAGATGGCTCCCTCGTAACAAAAAAACAGAGAGCAATTCAAGTGTTTTCAGTGTAAACCCTGGGCACAGATAAAGCACGTCACCATCCTTAGTAAAAATTATTTTTACTCTGAGCAAGGATCCTTTTGAGACAGTAATAATATATTTAAAATCTCTCTTTCAGACACATGCACACAAACACACACTCAAAGTTACACTTGCTACATAAAATCGAATACACCGCATGGACAATGGTTCAGCACCACAGAACAGTTCTGCATTTCAGCACCGAACACTGAACAGCACCTTAGTGGCCAATTATGGAATTCCAATGAAGGGACATTCAGTGATGAGGATGAGGTTCCCTTTAGAGTATGGTTCCTCTCAAGGTTTCTTCCTCATGCTATCTCAGGGAGATTTTCCTTGCCAGTCGCCACTGGCTTGCTCATTAGGGATACACTGAAAATTATAAGAAAAAACTTATTCTTTTTTTAACCTCTTTATCTCTGTAAAGTTGCTTTAAGACATGATGAATTTTAAAATTGCTTCACAAATAAAAATGTATTCAGTATAGTGGTGATTGAAGAAACAATCCAATGGAAGCCTCCTTACACAAATCTTGGATAATTGGAATTTATAAGTTTATTGCATATACATTTGTTCCTTACATTTATAAGTTCATCCCTAATGAGCGAGCCAGTGGTGACTGTGGAAAGAAAAAACTCAGAGATGATACAAGGAAGAAACCTTGAGAGAAACCAGACTCAAATGGGAATCTCCACCGAATGTCCATTCATTACAGTGCCATCATTTTTGAGGTGCTGTTCAGTGCTGAAATGCAGAACTGTTTATGCAATAACTTTATGGATCTTTAGGCTGTTGATGTGGATCCAAAATCAGGTGCACAGAGTGCTCTCCAGTTGAAGAGACTTCATCCAGAGATACAATAGGTTGTCAGGATGAATTCAGGCAGATCTGAAGTAAAGAAAGGGATCAAATCTAGTAGTGGAGGTTTTTAATAACTGTAAATGGGGACTCAATGTCAATGGGATGTTGAGAAAGCACAAATCAATCTTCCACAAACGTTTGTCCATATAGTGTATTGCTGTTGAGTGCTATATTGAAAAAAACATGTCTGTCATGCTTGAATGGCTGACATTTTACATTGACTAGACTTTTTTTGGGCATAAAAAAGTCTCACTTCAACAGCATATAAAAAAAAATAAAAAATAAAATTTTTACTGCAGACACACGTCTTCTCTCCGGCACCGCAGCTTTGTTCTGTAGCTTGTCGATAGCTGGATTGCGATATTACACTTGAGGGTTTTCACTCCGAACTCCACTTCCTTCTAAAACAATGACTCACAATCATTTAAAAACTATCTCTCCCCTGAGAAAAGGCCAATATGATGATGCAGTGTTTTTGAAAAGACGAAGATATGAAATAAAGCCACTAATAGAAACAAAGCACAGGAACAGAAATGCGTCCCTGGGTGCGGGATAGTTTCTCGTTGCATCGCAGCATGGTTCCCAGGTGAAAATGCTGACTCTGACCCTTGCCTGCTTCTTTCCTTTTCTCCAAAGACACATTATAAGAAACACAGAACTGTAAATCCGAGCTGTATCACAGTAAACAATGGAGAGAACTTGGGACAGTTCAGCATTGGGTGATGATAGTATTCAGACCCTCATGATATTACAATCGTTCATATAGATTTTTTTCTAATGAATCTAGTATCCCATAATGACAAAGTAAAAAATGTAATTTGTGAAATGTCTGTACATTTTTTTCAAATAAAAACAATGATATATCGCATGTTCATCAGTATTCAGACCCTTTCCAAAGACACCTGAAAAGGAGTTTAGGTGCTGCCCAAATCCCTTGATCTTTGTTGAGATGTTTCTACACCTTGTTAAGGGTGTGAGAAAGTGAGAAAGTCTATTCATTGGACATGATCTGGAAAGGTGCACACCTTTCTATAGAAGGCCTCACAGCTGACAATGATCATATTATAGCAAAAACTGAGCTATGAGGTCAAAGAGACTCCCTGCAGAGCTCAGAAACAGGAAATGGCTCTGGGGAAGGCTAAAAAAATAATAATTAATACAGTGGCTTCCCTAATTCTAAAATGAAAGAAGTGAAGCACAACCAGGACTCTTAAGTGTTCATCTCCTGGTCAAACTGAGCAATCAGGGGAGAAGGACCTTAGTTAGAGAGGTGACCAAAAACCTGGTTTTTGCTTTGACTGACCCATCACTGCAGAAATCCAGTGATCTTGGCTTTATGGCAGAGTGCCTGGATGGAATCAGTGCAAAACCCAAAGAAGTTTACCAGCTCGAAATTTCCCAGCAGGAACCTGAAGGACTCTGACTGTATGAAAGAGTCGTCTCTGGTCTGATAAAACAAAGATTTAACTGTTTGGCCTCTTGAGGAAACCAGGCACCGCTTACACCCTGCCCAAAATAATCCCAAATATGAAGCATGGTGGTGGAAGCATCATATAGTGGGGGTGTTTTTTTCTGCAACTGGGACTTGTACAAAGATATCCTAATGTAAATTTGATATTTCTGATTTTTTTGCATACTTTTTTTCCCGATATTTCCAGAACGTCAAAAAAAAAAAATATATATATAATAGACATATAGACACCAAACAGAACTTTTGCTATGTTTCCACACGGACAGTTTTAATTGCCGGATGTGTGCATCATGGCGGATTTTTTGTGCTTGGTGCATCAGTAAGCCAGATGTTTAGTAATTAATAATACTTTAGATAGAGTATTTTTTTTATATCTGAGTAAACAGAGGACTTTGTGAATAATGTGTTGAAGGTTTTAATTTTGCCTTATGTTTATTTATTTCTATTTTCTGTTTAAAAAATGGTCGAACTGGAATACGCGCTGCGTAATCACGTGTTAATAAGATCTGTGGCGTTAAAACTTGCATTATCGCGTAATGAATGCGTACATTTTGACAGCCCTATTAAATATATACACTGCAGGTTGTATCATGCTCATGTTCGAGGCCACATCTGTGCCCATGTTCAAGTGTGCTGCGTGATGGAGATCGATGTTTGCAACAATGTTTGAGTTATTTTCAGGCTGTTGCATGGCCAGCAGGTTAGACACACCACCAAAACAAAGCGGTGCAACTTCAGGGGATCATTCCCGCATTGACAACAAGAATGCTTTCTCCGCTAACCTATATTATGATAAATGCCATGCGGCGACTGTTGGTGTTCGGGGAATGTGCGACTGGTCCAGAGAATGGCCGGTCCGTTTGTTTAATGGCGTGAGCATGCCACATGGGATTGTCCTGCCCGGTGAGGAGACGTATGGGTGAGCGCGTATTCAGTGTGCATGGAATTGTTTACACTGCAGAAGAATTCACACTGAAGGTGAGACAAATCACACTTATGTGAAAACAGAACAGAAACTTGCACAGGTAGACACAGTGAGGAACTGCATGCTTACTGTGACCTATTCCCAAAGACATCACATAATATCTAAATATACTAATATACTTGTGGTGGGCCATCAGGGTCAGCAAGGCCTTCTCTGTTGGCATGAACTATTGTTGGAATCTTACATTTTTATATATTTTTTAAATGAACATGTATTGAATTATTCCCAATAGTCTATTCTCTCCATTTCATTGCTTTCATCTCAGTTGTGCTGCTTCCAGTAGTGTATGTTTAGGTTTGAGTTTCTTTCCAATTAGATTTCGCTTAAAGGTTGTTGCTTTAACCAATCAGATCTTGAGTTGGCAACTCCATCTAGTGGGCGTACAATAACGTATGGATTTTCACGCTCTTCGATTGGACGGTCCGAGTTCGCGAGAAAAGGTCGACCCAAACAGCCGAAAACAGTTGTTAAGCTTTTTCACAAACCATTTGTATTTTTGCGTTGTCTTTCCTGTCGAATTTGTGCACTCAATTTGCCGTAATTTCACATCCCAAGGCAAAACCGGATGGCACGGAAAATGCCCAGGGTAATTTTATATGGTTGATATCGATGCATCTGCTAGAGATGGTGTATTCGGGCAGTGCTGTTGCGGCTACTGTGAAAGAAGACTTGCTGAATTGAGTTCATTGGGTTTCTTGCTTTAGTAATGAGATTCATTCTCACTGTATGGGATTCCTGTCCGTGATGCAGCGATCTGTTTTACTGCATTTCTCTATATTGGTATTGGTATTAAGAGGTGGATTGACTCCACTGAAGGCCTGAGGGTCTACAGCTATGGCCTACAGCTATATATACATACATGTATATAGGGGGGCCTCCAATAATATTGAAAAGAAATTGCTGTAAATAATTGTCTATTGATCTTTTGTAAAATATCTATAATAGATATCTAATAATTGCAAACACAAATGTGTATGTGTGGTGCAAATATAAGCAAACCTATAAATTCATATGAGTAAACGTCAATTGGCAAAAAATATTTCAGCACAACTTCCTGTTTCACAGGGGTATAAATTTGAGGTAACACACAGACCAAAAGTCCATAGGCCCTTAGTCATTCATCACAATGAGGAAGACCAAGTAGTATAGCTTTAATGTGTGTTGTTGAGCTTCACAAAATGGGAAGTGGCTAAAATAAAATGCTAATTTCCACCTTCCAGGCGATAATTAAGAAGTTCCATATAATTGAATATGTCCTGAAGCAACCTAGAAGAAGATGTGAGTTTATATTGTAACAATACATTAGGAAAAGGAAGGTTTAACGTTTTAGGGAATTCTGCTAGTTAAACAAATTTCTTTCATATTCAATGTAAATATTCTATATATAAAACTGCAGAATGCACTGTCTTGCACTTCTGTTTCCTCTGGCATTCCAAAACCTTTTTCCGTTTAATAAATAAGCACTAACTGTAGGTCGTAGCACAGTTCGAGTTCGCATGGCATTTAGAGTTTCCTGCTGACGTTGCTCTCAGCTTGAGCTGGTTCGCTTGGCCCTGAATCTTCAGGCTAAATTATTCCTTTATACCGAACTGAAAGCTGCAAATCTCCGCAGTCTGGATCCCCAGTGCCCCAGCAGTGGCATACAGGCCTGCCTACGGTGCTAAACAATTACATTACTAATGGCACAGTCAGTGTGAAATTGTAGACTTCCAACGAGTCAGTCACACAGCAAGCGCTATGTAATGTCCGAGGTCCATGAAGCAGTCAGGAAGTAAACCCTCGTAGGTTTTGTAATGGTTATAATAGGACTTGTACTGGTTTAAATGGAAACTGTAATAGTCCCTGCGGGTCTCTGATGGCAATTTGTTGCCTTCTATTGGTGGCATGTTAAGTTTAGTGAAAACCATTAACAATCGAAGGATAGATAGATCTGTAAGAGGTATACTCAAAGTTATGGAAAGTGAAAAACTAAATCAGAAGAATATATACATTTACACACACATTAAAGATACATACATATTTTTGTACTGGTTTATAATAACTTTAAGAAATAAAACCAGGAAATGAAGGGCAACAAATATGAAAACAAGATGAGATACAAATGTTGGACCATTCTAACACCTGGTCATAAGTTTGTGCTTTTTGAGCATCGCATTCCACATTTAATTCCTTCAGGGAAGATGTTCCGCCAGATTTTGGAGTGTGTTTGTGGACATTTGTGTCCACCAGCCACAAAAGTGTTAGTAAAGTTAGTCAGGTGCTGATGTAGGTGAAGCGAGGAGGCCTGGGGTGCCGTTCACATTCATCCCAAAGGTGTTCAGTAGGGTTGAGATCAGAGCTCTAAAGCAGGTCACTCAAGATCTTCCTCGCCGAACCATGTAAAGCAGATCTTCATGGAGCACGCTTTGTGCAGATCGCCATGCTGAAACAGGTCTGAGTTTCCAAGTCCAAGTAAACACAAAATGTTATTACACCACATCCAAAGCTTCCAGCTTTGTGGTTACAGTTTGGAGAAGAACCACATATGGAAAGAAAGTTCAGGTGTCCCAATACTTTCGGCAATATTGTGTATTTCCTTAATTTTTGACCTACGAGCAGAATTAATAGTAATGCTGATAGGGATTGAATGAATGATTTTACCGAATAACTAGTATGCGAGCAAATATAATGAAGAATCTCTAAAGAAGGACTGCTCCTCTTAAAAAAAAATAATAATAATAATAATTCTACATAACTTTATTGCATTCGGGGCTAACTTTATCAAAAGACTAATAAATTTGAAAAAAGGATCCGCAGTGTGCCAGTGACGATTCCAATTTGAATATGATTCCTGGCCTCAATTCAATAATGTTGAGCCAGAATGATTTCAGCACTTTATCAATAAAGAGGGAATGTGATTGTGTGCAAATCAGAGGGAACAGTTGCCGACGGCCTTCTCTCAGAAATCCAGGAGAGACCCGTTCTTTATCTTATCCGAAATATATTTATATATATATATGCTAGAGAAGTGAAGAAAAGAGTGCAGGCAGGGTGGAGTGGGTGGAGAAGAGTGATAGCAGGAGTGATTTGTGATAGAAGAGTATGTGTGACTGTGAAAGGGAAAGTTTATAGGACTGTGATGAGACCTGAGATGTTGTATGGTTTAGAGACAGTGGCATTGAGTAGAAGACAGGAGGTGGAGCTGGAGGTAGCAGAGCTGAAGATGTTGAGATGTTCGTTGGGAGTGACGACGATGGACAGGATTAGAAACGAGTTTATTAGAGGGACAGCGCATGTAGGACGTTTTGGAGACGAGGTGAGGGAGGTGAGATTGAGATGGTTTGGACATGTGCAGAGGAGGGACATGGGGTATATCAGTAGGAGAATGCTGAGGATGGAGCCGCCAGGAAGGAGGAAAAGGGGAAGACCAAGGAGGAGGTTCATGGATGTGGTGAGGGAAGACATGCAGGTAGTTGGGTTGAAAGAGGCAGATGTAGAGGACAGGGGGGTTTCGAGACGGATGATCTGCTGTGGCGCCCCCTAATGGGAGCAGCTGGAAGAAGAAGAGAGTATTAAAACCCTGATTAATATAAATTAAAGGTACATTTAGAACAAATTTAAATTTGCAGTTAACTGAGTGAACTCATGACAATCATGCGATTAATCGCAATTAAATATTTGAATCGAATGACAGCCGTAATAGATACACTATATACACGCCAATAACTTGTGGCTGGTGACATCTGGTTGATTTGAACAGATCTGACAACCCCGATGCAATGCGATCACGGTATAATTGCTACAAGTCCAAAGCGTCTAAAATAACCAACAACTCAAACATTCATCGCTCGTACAAGCACAACGCTTTCAATAGCAACCACGTCTTGCTCACATGCTGGAACACGAACAAAGCAGATGTGACAGGCCGGGTTTGTCCTATTATGGTAGAGGGGAATGGCGAAGGTCAGCTCAGGCACAATGAAGAGAGTAAGGAGGTTCTGATGAGGGCAGCAGTAAGTGCGGAGAAGCTGGATGTGGTGGTGGTGGTGGTGGTGGTGGTGTGTTCCAGGAGGTCAGTAGGGGCACTTCATATTGTGATGGATAATAAAATGTTAATTGTGCTGGGGGTTACAAAGGGTTGCATTATTCTTTTGGTTTTTAGTGCTTGCTTGGCTGATCTTTGGAAAGAGCAGGGTCAAAGACCTGAAGTTCGTCATGTTTTTTCACACCATTGACTCCGGGGAATCTTAAATATATGATATTATACATCCTGGAGTTTGGCAATGCCAAGCATAGACCTTCACCTTCAATATTATTATTATTATTATTATTATTATTATTATTATTTATTTTTTTTTTTTTTAGTAAGCAGTCTTGAGTTATTTTTGAGCCTCTAATATGTCCCAGTTCATTTGTCCAGTCATGCTTGTATCTTTTATTGACATTAATCTTCTAATAGAGCTTCCAAAAGAAGCATCCTTGTATCAGCTCCATACCTGAATGTGCTTCAGGTCATTTTTCAAAAACAAGCCAAAAATACTTCCAAGTTGCCAAGTGCAAAGTTGAAATCTCAGTAAATCCGAAATGGATCCATGCACAGGAAGTGTCTCAAATAACAATAACTGTTCCAACACTTATTTTCCCCTCACTGTAAGCCCGAATGCCAGCAGTGTGATCAAACAATATTAAATCTCAGTAAAGTCTGACTAATATCTGCCCCGAAACTTTCAGAAGGACACAGCGGCTGAGACGACGATGGCAATTTACAGCTGTCAAATCCGGCAAAGATTACTCTTTCTGCCCCTTACCAAATCTGTGACTACACTGGTTCACCGTGACCTTTTCAGCATGGTCTCAAAACAAGAAGCGAGGCGACTCGATGATGAATTGAGAGTTAGGAAAAAAAAAAAAAAAAAGACAGAGAGGGTGTAAGGTAGGAAGAAAGAAAGAATAAAAACGCAGGGGCTGATGTCCTATATCACTTATAGCAGACTTATCACCGAATGCTGAGGGAAAGGTGAAGGAGGATGTCCGTTTCATCTAGCGGGCCCTGGCGGAGACAAGCCATTCATCAAAGCATGTTGTTGGCTCAGAGGTTACCTTCCCAACTCTGGCAAAATAGCTTGAGGAAGGAGGAGGTTGGAGCTGAGAGATTGTCATTCGGACTCTAAATCATCTCTCACTCATTTGACTTTACGTGCCATCGTTCATGTCAATAAGAAGTTTGCTGGTTTGGCTGAAGCGAATAGCAGTCGAGCATGTGATAGAAACTAAAACAAAAACCTGAGTACCTCAGCGGTGGGCAGAAGCAAAGTAAATGTAAGCGACTTGTTTGCGTACGTCTCAAAAATCGTACTTTTTACTCAAATACATTTTGCGACATCGGTCATTCTGTTTAGAACTTATTCAGATTGAACATATCAGTTACAGTTTAACAGCAAGCAGAACATCTTGAAGGGAATAAATGATGGAAGAAACTGCCGACTCGAACACCTGTTTGAGGCGAATTCAGTTTTTGGGATCATTTGAATAGATATAAATCGGTGATTGACTCATTAACGTTATTCCATTAATAGATGTTTGTGCTGAGAGTCTTTTTACATAAACGGAGTTGATTAAGCAAAGAGTCTTGTGACAAAAATGATAATAGAAACATTAAAGCCATCATAATAGCCATAATCATAGTACTTTGGATACTCAACTTTAACTCAAGTACATGTATTTTGTACTTTGTCCACCAAAGTACCTTGTTTAAATTATAATTTTTTTATGGACCATCCATGGCACCTGAGTATCAGCCTGAAGTGTGCATCGGATACAAGTTTGTATCGTGATTCATCATTTTTCAAATATTTGCATCGTTAAAAAAAACCGATTTATTTATATAAAATTAATGTTTAATAAATGTGCTTTATTTATTTTTTTTTTATTATTTAGAAAATGACCCATAATTTGTTACTAATATTTTATACACAGATTTGTTTTCTTTTCGCTAAACTGTTTCTCTCAGCACTCAACACTACGGAGACGAGGCGTGTCCAGAGAGTCACGTTGAATACAGATTAACATGGCAGAGGTAGAGCTGTAACTTCCTGCAGACACAACAGGAAAAGAACGTCTGGTTTTATTTCATCTTTTGTTATTTTTACACCACAAAGGCCTGTGTGTGAAGGGGTGATAGAAGTCGCTGAAGTAAATTGGTGAAGTATAAGCGAAACGATCTTAAATTTTATTGCATAGCGTCGTATTTTTTGTGTAACGAATCGTGTTGAATCGTATCTTTGATGTATTGTATAATTGTATTGTATCATTGGCGATTCATAGATATGCGAATCGCATTGGCCTCAGTTATGGAGATGCACCCCCCTGGTATACACTATACACTAATATGCACTAAACTGTAACCGCTAAACACATTTAATGGCAATTGGCTGATGAGGAATTTGTGCAGTTGCCTGAAGGTTCCCTGGTTTTTACTTAAAATTCTAAGAAGTCATAACTTAATGCTGTCTTGAGTTCAAGGACAAATTCACATTTCGGCTGCTATTAGAGTTCTGGTCCAGTCTCATTACCTGCTTGCCAGTCATCAGATCCTAAAACTGTCAATAAAAAAAATGGTCGAAGAGAAAATTAACTGCTTTTCACCCACACACACACACTCACACACTGGATAATGGGTACCTAAAAAGTGCTTAAAAATCTTTTAAGTTTAATCTTTACGTAATTAGCGTTATATTATTTGACTCAAATAATATTATTTAGAAATTGTCACCCTCTGTTATGTATAAATCTCATTTCATTTCACATCACTCCCGGATCTGTACCACCTACCGTATTTGTAGCATCTTATACCACCACTTTATTAGCCGGTCCAATTTTCAGGGAAATCTTTTCCACTAGATTTTGCCCAGTATTTGCCCATTAGCCACAAGATCATCAAGGACAGGCACTGATATCAGCTAAGTAGGTAGCAGCAGGGTGAGGAATTCCGTCCGTTAGTCGTTGAAATACGGCCAAACGTATGTGACGATTTAGTGCAAGTCCACTTCCACACTAATACGTTTTCATTAGAAACGGCGTATTTTTCTCTCAGTTTTGGTCGAGCGAGGCGCCGTTTTTAGCCAAAGAAAACTTTTTGAAAATCGAACAAAGTGAATCGATTTGGCGTCGCAGTGCGGGTCGTTTAAAAAGTAGGCTTTCGCAGTCGATGGTGCATTTTTTTGTCATGTGACCGCGCCTTTCCTCGACGTTGCCGCAGCGTTTCCGAGTGAGGAAATGACGCGTCTTACTTGTTGCTCGTGCGCAACTCGTGTGAAACTAAGAAAAAACGAAAGTGTGGAAAACGCCGTTTTCAAATTTCCGATCCGGATCCCACGTAGACGTAGCCTAAGCCATGTGGGGTAAAAAGAGCATTTTTTTGGCATGATGCTGAATAGAATCCAACACCTTGTGTCACTCCAATACTCTTTCTTCACAGAAGGCACTGTTCCTTTCTAACGTGCTTTCTCCATGCTAATCAGACGGATTTTGGGTTATGCTTTATCTGCTCTCCAACATCTTTCCCAAGGCAGTTCAGTTCCGTTCAGTCACGGAATGTAAGTCAAGAGTCTTAGGGAAGTGGTTAAGGCTCTCGGTTATCGAACAGATGGTTGGGGGTTCAATTCATGGTATCTCCAAGCTGCTATTCATGGACCCTTGAACATGGCCCTTAAACATCTGTGCTCCAGGAGTGCTGTGTCATGGCTGACCCCAGTTTCCTAACATCACGGATATGCGAAGAAAGAATGTTACTGTGCTCTAATGTGACAAGTACAAAGCATCTTTCTACAGTACCTTTTTTAAAGGGTATTATTTTGCCCAGATAATTCATCATGTCTCGTATCACATTTGTTGGCTTGGGCACCTTTCAGCTTAATCTTGTTTGTTCTGGGCTTGATGCCATCGCTGGCAATTATGTGTTTGGAATACTGGAGGTATGTTAACGTAGCATTTGTCACAGATCAGTTTCAGCCCTAAATGTTTTATTTTTTTTTTTTAAACAGCCTGATACTGCTCCTCATTCTTCTCTTCTTCCTCAATTTTCATTCAAAAGTACCACTGTGCTTTTGAACGGTCAGCTCTTTTCCCGCCTGACCGGGCCGGGTCCTGAGGAAATCCCTAAAGGAAAGCCTGATAAACCAGAGTCTGCCCATTGGAGTTAGAAAGGTGGTTAACATGGCACAGCTGACATCCACTTGAGTTTGCCAAAACGTCTGAAAAGGCATGCAAATGTCAAGTGGTCACTGATACTTGAGAGCCTAGAGGCGATCATTTCCTGATATTTAGGCAGTGATGGACTGTAATGAGGTAAATGTAATTGGTTACTGTATTTACTGTAAGTAGCTTTTTTTTCCAAGTATCTCTACTTTACTGAAGTATTTCCATTTGGGGAGACTTTTACTTTAACTTTAGTATTTTCTCCAGTCAAATATCTGACTTTTTAATCAACATTTTGCGAAATCAGTCATTCCTTTTTGTTTATAAGTGGGTAAAAACTGGTCAAACGCAGCAAGCAGAACATTTCGAGAGGAATAAATGATGTGTTGATAAATGATGGTGCTCAAAACTGTGGAGATGATAGTGGACTTTAGGAAACACCCCTTAACTCTACTCCACCTCGCAATATCCGACTGCCCTGTGTCATCTGTGGGGACCATTAAGTTTCTGGGCACTACCATTTCCCAAGCAAGACCTGAAATCCCCCCCTCTTCCCTCCGTGGATCTTCCCCCTTCGTCCAGGCCTGCCTCTGGATAGTGTTCTCTTCGTTTGGAGGCCACTCTGTGCAGCTGGGGACGGTTTCCCATCAACGCCTTGGGTGGTTCCATGAAATTCCGGAGTAAGAACGGGAGCTTTAAGGATGGATTTGGACTGTTGTTAATGTCGACAGTCTGCTACATCGACTCAGGACTACAGTTTGCTTCTAATCACCATCACTGTACCCCGCAGCATCGTATATCTGCAATAAATGGCCATTCGGTGCAACCCAGACGAGGATGGGTTCCCTCTTGAGTCTGGTTCCTTTCAAGGTTTCTTCCTTATGCCATCTCGGGGGGTTTTTCCTTGCCACAGTCACCACCGGCTCACTCATTAGGGACAAACTTACACTTATAAAGAACATATTCACTTTTTATCACCACATTATCTGTGTAAAGCTGCTTTGAGAAAATGTTCATTGTTAAAAGCGCTATACAAATAAAAATGAATTGAATTGAAATGGGAGTCCAACATAAATTCCATTCTTATAAAGGCCCAGCAGAGGATGTACTTTTCACGCCAATTAGGGAAGTACGGCCTGCCACCGAAGCTGTTCATACAGTTCTACACTGCAGTCATTGAATCAGTCCTGTGCACATCCATTAC
Source organism: Silurus glanis (assembly GCA_014706435.1). NCBI lineage: Eukaryota > Metazoa > Chordata > Actinopteri > Siluriformes > Siluridae > Silurus > Silurus glanis. The sequence goes on from JAAIIK010000079.1 coordinate 994,005, forward strand.
CATTTTGCTTTGGAGCAGCGACAAAACAGGACAGGAACAACCTGCAGCAAACAGTTAAAACAGCAGGGAAAATGATGCCCCCTGCCCACTCTCCAGGACATGTACTATTCAAGAACTAGGAAACGGGCAGAAAAACTCACTACTGACCCTTCGCACCCTGGACACAACCTCTTTTAAGTCCTCCCTCCTGGCAGGCGCTACAGAACTCTGTTCATCAAAACTGCCAGGCACAGGAACAGTTTCCTCAGACAATCACCCTCATTAACAACTGACCTTGATTACATGCCCTGCTTCATATCTATAAGTTCTGCATTATAAACAGTCACTCATCACTTCATCCCCATATGTTACACACAATATTACTGCTGTATATTGGACAAAAGTCCTAAAGTGACCTCTTTATCTTCTGTGACGCACAATACTGCTATTTGCACTACCATGCACTCTCACACTTTAGATCTGTCATATACTCTCTATATTGTGTTATCATTTCATCTGTATTGTCCGTATAGTCTTGTATATCATAAGCTTTAATATCATCCTATTAATAGATCGGTGTGCTGTAGTCTCACATGCGGGGCTTTTTTTCCACGTAAATTGAATTGATTGAGCGAAGAGTCTTGTGACAAAAATGATAACATTATAGCCATAATAAATCATAGCACATTGGATCCTTAAATATATTCAAAGGCAAATACTCTTGTCCTTTTACTCAAGTGAAAGTTTAAAGGGAGCACTTTTCCTGGAGTCGTATTTTATCTAGTGTATCTCAGCTACATGGTTTGTGTACTTTGTCCATCACTGTATTTAGGATAAGATCTTAATAGCCACCCAGTTAGAGAACGCAATGACTCCGAAGACATCCTTAGTAAATTCTTCCACTTTTTGTGGAAATCCAGAGCTATGCAAAGTGGCACACTGAAAAATCGTTGCCAAATGTTTTAGATTTCCACCCAGACCTTTAAAATTTTCCAAAGCCATGGGAACCTTGGAATTCTATCAAAAGTTGAGTGCGATATAAATGGAATTGCCTGCTCCTGTGGCTCTTTAAGCTGGAGCCATCCTCAGCTTCATTCAAGTGTCCATCAGTGAACAGTTGATAAACTCAACAATGATGGAGCCACAGCATAATAAATGAATATCCTGTCTTATGTGGAATATCTGGTCAAGAATTATTTTCCCATCCTTTGGGTTGCTCGTTCTGGATAAACGAATGAATTTTTGAATGCCGCCAATCCGCTCAGAGCAAAATGTAATAAAAGAAGGCCGATAATTAAAATAAGTGTAAAAATTCTCCTGACAGTTTGAATGGTCTATTAACTGTACTCCCCTCTAGCATTTTTTTTAATACGCATTCTATGTGAATTGAAACTCAACCCATACAGGATGGGTACATGTTCATATTTTGATTTTACAGATTTTACAGATATTGAAATATAAATCTCATACATGTAACACACAATTCAAAATATCATAAAAATGGCTATTTTTAGATATGTGTGTTATGTGTTTGTGTGGGTGTCTGATAAACTGAGATAATACATGAATCTCCTGTAAAACATCAAATGTACTCATAGAATAACTTATCACTTGCTTTATATACCGACCTTACGTTTTCTTCATTCTATTCAATCGAAATTGATTTATTTTTACTAAATAAATGGTCAAAAAAATATTTCATTTTCAAACGTTTATTATAACAGAGATCAACAGGAAACAAATCTAGCATTAAACACACGGTAACAAAGCTGTAACATTGTAGTAACAGTGAGATATTCTTGCACGGTCTAGTAATTATTTTGCATAATAATAATTATAATAAATAATATTAATAATATAATAGAAATAATATTTTCTCCTAATTTGGAACTTGAAACACTGCGTTCAAGTCAAAAAAACAGAGAGAGAAAAAAAAGACTTGAACCCTTTTACAAAGAAATTACACAGGTAAAGTTAAGTTTAGTAATAATAATAACATAAAAAAAAAAAAAAAAATACATACCGTAATTTAGTGATTGTCACAAACCGGAGTGCAAAAATGTGGAATGATGTAACACCTATAAAGTTTTAAAAAGATTATTATTATTTTTAAACCTTTTAAATGTACATACTTTTCATATACAATCGACTAAATGCAAAGTTTTGTTTATATTATCTCACATTGTCTGTATTGTCTTGTACAGTCTGTTTTTGTTTTGTCTGGTTTGTCTTGTATAGTCCAAATTGAATGTATAGTGTTATTTATGTTTGTACTTTGAGAGTCACTAACAGCTGGAACCAAATTCCTTGTGTGTCTCAACACACTTGGTCAATAAACCTGATTCTGATTCTGAAATGTACTTAAGTATCCAAACTACTTCGGATACAATATGTTTATTATGGCTATAATGTCCCTATTATCATTTTTCATCACACGACTCTTCGCTTTATCAACCATGTGTGAAACGACTCTGTTGTTACACTCAGCACAACGATCTATTAATAAAATATTAAAGAGTCAAACACTGATTATCTATTCAAATTACCATGAGCCTTTTGTTATTTATTCCTCTCAAAATGTTCTGCTTGTATGTTCATGCTTGACAAGTTCACCGATTGGTTGTTTCCACTCATAACTAAAAAAAAACAAAAGATTGATTTCGCAAAATATATTTGAGAAAATATTCAAATTTTGCTACTTCAAATCAGTAATGAATTGCATTTAATTTGCTCTCCACCATTGCACATGACGGACTCCATTTTGACCCCAAACCCAATGTTGCACCTTCATCGGGCTCACACTATTTTATATGAGGATCTGCTTATTACCTCAGGCACAAGATGGTAGAACAAAACAATGCAGAACAAGTTCAGGCGGATGATCACCTAGCACCTATTGCTCTCCACTATCTTTGTAGTCTTCATGCTGTTGGACCTGCTGTGGGCAGAACGTCTGGTGATTCAGATGGCACTATCAGTGACTCAGCCCTCAACAAAGGGAGTATGACTGAATACAGTGGGAGCTTGAACAACATCCGTGACCTTCAGTCGATCCACCTGTCCACCCAGCTGCACACTGTTTTATCCTGGTGTGGCTCATTGTGCCTTAAATGCATTTTTTTTTTAGCTAATAAACTAATACAAGTTTTAAGAATTTCTTTACAAACTGGTGCAGACTGATTGAGTGGGCAGCTAAAATGTTCTACAGGACTGGTTGGAATGGTTGGAATAACCCTATAAAGCACTAGATTTCACCTCCAGTGCATATTTAAGGATTAAACCGGAATTATACTGATCTTACTAACGTAGCAGTGAAGCAGTGGCTTCTTCTGATCGGGAGAACTTTAGTTTTTGTGTTAGTGTTGCTGAGTTATGTGCTTTTTCAAGAACGAATCATAACCCGGATTATGCAATTGACCTGGAGCACCTGTCAATCCTACAATGTTTCTTTATCCTTAAACAAGATAGCCGCTATGGACGTCAACGGTATTTGAACTGAAATGCAATACAACTTCAAACAAAAAAGTCACGGACGTTCTAATCAACAAGGGCCCATTTTGTTGGAGTTCATGCTAACAGGGCAGCAAGAACAACTGCAACCACTTAGCTTGCTCTTCAACCCTTACCTTATGAGACTTAACAGCAAGAGCTTGAACTTTGCCTGGATACGCTTTCCAAAGGATGATTCTCTTAAAACACTCGCTCAACGATGTCTCCTGCTTCCTATTTATTTTAGGAGAACAATCCTTTTATCATGCTGTACGTAACAGCCGACCTTGGATTATGTGTACTGGAATTGTTGGCGAAAGTACAGACATAAATAACAAGACCATACATTTAGCTTATCGACAAGACCGTTCAAGACAATACAGATTAAAGGAATCCACAGTATACAGAGTATATGACCAATCAGCAATTTGCATAAAGTGTGATAGTGCATAGTAGTGCAAATAGCACTAGTCCCCTATAAAGTATTGATCTTGTGGGTTGGAAACTGACACATTTGCAGGGTGGCTTTTACTCCTTTTTCTTGCAGCTCAAATTCTGATATAACCAACAAATAATACATTATTAGTAAATAGTCAAATATTCTCCCACGTATTTAGACGTATAACAGAAGCAACTAGTTAATATGTAAATACTATAAAAATGTTTCATTTCAAATGCTAAAGTAGCAGCAAGTTAAACAAAACTGAAATTATCTTTGCTATCATTTGACATCAAAATGGAACTTTAACAAAATGAAGAAGCTGCCAGTCCTGGATAAAAAATAGAGCAAGACAGCTTTATTGCAGTCAGTCAGCACGTCCTACGAGCTCTTAGGAGGCCGATCCCATACAGCAATGGCACAAGTCGATCGACACTAGCAAGTACAAACTCTCATCTAAAAAAACCTCACGTTTTGTACTTTGATCACTTCCATATTTCTCCTCTACTTTTAAAGTCTTATTAACCTCATTTGCATATTCCATCAATTTCCTATTCTTTATTGGAAGTCTAGCTAATCCCCTCCTTGTCCTTGTTACGCATGTCATTTTCTTCTATTCTGACATCTGGTTCAAAACAATTGTTTTTCTTGTGCCCAGACAAAACGTCTCCTTTTTTCTGATACAATACCCAGTTTAAAAAAAAACATCTCTTCGATGTCCAAGTGCTACTCTTTTTCATTACGACTCTATTAAGATGCACTTTCTTTGAATATATATAGTTGAAATCTCGTATATTGCTTGGTGCAAAAGTCAAGGTTATGCCATATATGTTAAGGGCCTTGCTCAAGGGCCCAGCTGTGGCAGTTGAACTCAAGACTTTAGGATCCGATGCTTTAAGCACCGAGAGAGCAACTTCTTAGTGCAGATTATATAAAAATCCTAACCTTGCATAAAACAAGTCGAGGCTTATGAGTTATCTCACTGGCAAAGTTCCTACATCTGTAACAAACTATGAACCATCACCTAATTAGATATAAATCAAATCTCTTTGGGGTTTAAGGCAAATACTGATTATTTCTTATCTCGTTGAAGCAGCCCTCGTCGTAATATCTCTTTCTGAGATGAGTTTCTCCATTGAACTGTTTAAAATACTGATATTTAACTGAAAAGAAAGTGATCATTTATTCGCTATGCATAAAACAGAATCTGTTAAAATGCTCCACTTTTTATTTATTAGTGTGAAACGGAATGTGTTTAGATTTTAATCTTCACTTCAACAAAACAGACCACCCTTATAAAAATGATAATTCATTTAGCACTTTTAAACTTTTGTTTCTTTTGTTGTGTAACCATCAGTGTACATATAATGAGTTTAATTATAATCATATAATTAATCTATATATATATATATATATATATATATATATATATATATAGATAGATAGATTAATATTAATTTAAAGAAAAGTGAGGGGGCGTGGCCAATGTGGTTTAATAGTTAGTATTAGCTGAACCTATAACTCTATAACGTACTATACGTTGAATATGCCATGGCAGCTAAGTGGTTAAGGCTTTGGACTATGGATCTGAAGGGTGTGAGTTCAAATCTTGGCCACACCAACCTCCCACTCCTGGGCCCTTAACCCTATAGCTACTCAGGGGTATAATTGAGAAAAATGTAAGTCAAGTTGGGTTTTTTTCTATTGCGCTTTTTACAACCGACGTTGTTTCAAAGCAGCTTTACAGAATTTAAATAGAGAATTGCTATAGAGACAGATTCAAGAGCAGTGTATAAAGGTGCAAGCCAAAATTTCCTATCTTATTGCACACCTCTAGAATAAATTGGAACGCTGACTGCAGCTCAGGTCTTCTCACATCCTCCTAAACCAGTACCCGACTTTACTAACACTCCTGTGGCTGAAAGAGCACAAATCTCCACAAATTCTGCTGGAGGTTAAAACCGAATGGGAATGAAATATGGAATGGGCTGTTCAATTAGAACAAATTTGTGTTTATATTGTGCGTGTATTTATCAATTTGCGTCACTATGTATACTTTTCGACTGCTCAGTAATCAAGAATCCGGATACACCGCACGATTTGATAAATCACTGCCAGACAGATTAAGATGAGGAAGCTCGCTTGGCCTTGGTGCTCGCTTGAGTCGTGCGCGAAGGCTAACCTTCAGAAATGTCATCCTGCCACTTACAGTGACGGAAAACACTATGAGGCCAGAGACAAGTCTGTCGATAATCGGATCGCACCTCGGGCCCCTTCTCCACTTCAACCTTCCTCGCTCAACTCTCGCAGAATTCTTAATCTGTTCCCCAATCAATGGCCGAGTGCCACGGCGTCCACGCGATTGTTTTTAAGTCATCATTAACACGAACATTGTTAGCATGGGTGATTGTCAGTTTTCAACGCTCGACTCGACCTTCAGCTATTCCGCAGAACGAAATAACGAATGTGTCTTGTACGCAAGGAAGCGTAGGGCAAGAGCGATGGCTTTTGCTTGAATTAGATTGTGCGGTTGTGAATCCGAACAGCGGAGCCGGAAAAACTATCGGTGTGGGTTTTTGCCGATATCTGTAGTTCAACAAATACCGATATGATACGAGTAAAACGTTTAAAAATATTCTGAATATTCATATATTAAATTAATATTCATATATTAGTAGTTCAGGGACCCATGCTTTATTAGTTAGTATAGGCATATATTAATGGAGTTACCGAAGTCTTTAGAAATCTGGCTTTGAAAAGACGTCCAAGTTTAACCAAAATTTAGAAAACAAATGACGAATGAAACATTTTTGCTGTATTTATTAGCATTAATCTGCATTCTTTTGTTCGTTTGTTTTTTGTTTATTAGAAAGCCAAAAATTCAAATGTATATACTCTTAATAGTGTTCGGTGCCCAATTCTGACTCAGCCATGTTTCCAATAAGACTCTAAGATCCCTGAAGCGTTCTAAAGTCGGCCTCCGTTACATTAAAACGACTTGCGCTGACCCCGTCTTTCTTTTTTTTTATTTTTTTTATTTTCCTCCAGTCTGGGTTATATGAAAGAAAAATCTCATTCTTTATTTATACTTTAAATTTAGACAACTTTGGGACCTTTTTTCTTTATAAAATTTCTTTTTGTTTTTTTTCTTAAATCACTGTGGTCATGGGACTGGGAAGATGGGAACTAATTTTGAGATGTCATTTTAGATTCGCTCGCTTTTTCGCTCCGAACGGACGAGGAACTCTGAGCATTGGCGAGTTCTTATTTCAGCACATCCCTCTTAATACCAGATAGCTGGAGAATATCCAGTGTTTATAAGCAGGGGCAGGATGTGTGAGTGTAAAAAAAAAACAAAGAAAAAAGTTTGTTTGAGGCAAATCATTCATGTAGAATCAGAACCAGAATGAACTCCAAGGAGTGTGTCATGGTGTGCTGGTGATATAAAAAAAAATATAAAAAAAAACCCTTGGAAATTTAAATAATACTATAATAATAATAACTATATACTTTGTGCAGTTTTAAGTAAGGTATTGGAAATGTTGGTGATGCAATGCAGTGGTCATCTTTGCCGAATAAGTCTATAATGCAGGGTCGCAATATGGTGGTCCTTGTTCATGGTGTTAATGCAACATATGTTGAACAATGTGTTTTTTTTTTAACGTTACTGTAACGTAAGTGTTCGTGGAAGCAGGTCAAAGATGATGGTGGGTCTTTGGAATTGTTGACGAGGTCACTTGCAGTTGGGAAGATGCTGTTTTTGTGATTTAAGGTGTCGGTCCGTGCCTTTTGCCAAGAAAAGAATCACTCCCATTTAAAAAAAAAAATCAAGAGGAATTTGCTTACATTTAAAAAAAAAAATGTTGAAACTCCATTCGTCACTCGAACGCTTGAGAAACGTTTCGAAACAGAAGGACCTTTTTCGTGATTGTGCAATAAACTAAAAATTAATAATCAGAAATTGGTTAGCGTTGTCTCTAGACGCTTCCCGGATACGAACAAACCTGTCCTCAAAGTGAAATTGGAGTCGAAAAAATAAAAAAAGTGGAAGAGCCGCCGCAAGCTAAGTGAATTTCTTTTTTATTAATTCAAAATCAAAATTGTTCCTTAATACAAAATATTCTATACAGAATTCCGATTAGATTTAGTACATTTTATTGTTTATTTGATAGTATTTATCTCTCTTACATCATATCATAGGAGATGAACAAATTCATGGTACGAACGGTCGTTTGGAACGTAACTCGTTCGTAAGGTGGGAAGCGTCTGTATTGGGACACCTGATTTTCCCAGCCACGTGTGGTTTATTCCCAAACTCTTATCGCAAAGCTGAAGACGGTTTTTGAACGAAACGTCTTTGGATGCAGTAGCATGAAATTTTCCCTTCGCTTGAACTAGGAGACGCAAACCTGTCCCAGCATGACAATGCCTCTGTGCGCAAAACAAACTCCATGAACATATGCTTTGCATGGGTTGGCCTGGAAGATCTCCTGCTCTAGAGCTCTGACCTCAACCCTACTGAACACCTTTGGGATGTATGTAAACGCCAAACTGCACCCCAGGAATCCTCACCTCACCTACATCAGTGTTCTTTACTAACACCCTTGTGTCTGAATCAGCACAAATCTCTACCAGCACACTCCGAAATCTAGTGGAACATCTTCCCAGACGAGTGGAGGACGCTATTAGAGTATAATACCATACTTAGGACCACATTTTGGCAATATAATGTATGTAATGTGAGTGGCAGAGTTCCGGAGAGTGTCGAAACGGCTACAGTTTTTCCAGCCGTTTGTGGTTCTTCCTGCAAACACAATTCTATATGATATTTTTGCATTTTGTAGCATAGCAATTTTAACTTCACTTGAACTAGAAGACCCAAGAAGACCCTGTACCTGTTCTTGCATTATCCTGCCATCTCCTGCGATATAGCTATGAACCCTATGGAACACCTTTGGGATAAATTTTTCATCCTGACTTCCCTCACCTACATCAGTAACTGAGTTTACTAATGTCCTTGTGTTTCAATGAGCACAACTCGCCAAAACTGAAACATCATCTCAGAAGAGTGGAGGTCATAACAGAAAATAAAGACTCATTGAGGAATGGGATGGTTCAAGAAGCACATACCAATCTTATGGGCAGGTGTCCACACACATTTTTCCATATGGTGTGTATTAGACATGTATTTGTTCAAGAGATGGATGGTTCAGGGTGAGAATCTGTTCTTATAACATATTAGAGTTGGGGGAATTTGAGTTGTGACACATCTGAGATTGGACTTTTTCTGTATTTTATTAGAACAACATTCACTTAATGAACCAGGCCACGAATGGATAGATCAGCCGTGTGTGTGTGTGTGGCCTCAACCCGAAATGTTCTACTGATTGCCTCATTGGTGATCTCAACAAGGTGTAATTGATCAGATCTCGACTCTGCCGCTTTCACATTCTCGGCACTGCAAAAGATCTACCACCACTTGGGCAAGTGTATTCAAAAAGAGTGATTATCTGCCCTCTGAGGCTTCTGCAGACAATCACAGACAAGTTTTTTTTTTTCTTCAGTCCTTTGCCAGCACCAGACTTTACTTCAGCGCTGTAGATCCAAGCGGCTGTCTGGACGTGATGGACTTTTCTCAACACTCATTTAAAACATTTATTTTAACAATCGTGTCTTCGGAAGGACGAGCATCAATTACATTACATCAATAGTTTATTTGGTCTGGTTTATGAACCCATATGCTTTTATGTGACCCTGGATGCTCCTAAAGAAACTGGAACCTTATTGTTCCACATATAATATATTGAAACATATTTCCTGGCTTCTAACCCAATATAATCAACAATGGCTGGATGTCAGTCTGAGCCATACTTGTCTTCTAAGTTATGGGTTTCTCCCGTCATACTCGAAGATCCTGAACCCTACAGAATCAGCTCCAATAGTCTCGTGCCAAAATCATCCATTCTAGTTTCAATGCTAATTATTTTTGTACTGAGAAATGCTCTCACATCGATAGCTCCATTTAGGTTTCATTTTACCCTCTGGCGAAATGTTCGAGCTTCGTGATGAAGTGGTTTCTCATCAGCACGGCCCATTCGTTCCGTACTGTTTCTCTGGCTATGGTACGATAGCAAACTTCTAAATCTACACAGATGCACTTGAAGAAGGTCAGAGCTGTTGTGAAAATTGTATTTAACTATAAAAAAAAAAAAAATCTAATTTCTCTCTCTAAAAATCTATTTTGTTTGTCACATAGACATTCAAGGAGAGAACGACGTGGAGTGAAATGCTTATTAAGTCTGTACAACATGTAATAGAAATAAAAAAATTCAGAAATAAAAAGAATAAAAAATAAGAAAATTTACTATATAGTATAAAAAAAAATATAAATAATAATAATAACAATTGTGTGTATATGTGTATATGTATATATATATATATATATATATATATATATATATAATTTTTTTATATATTTTTTTTTTAATTAATTTTTCGCAGTTCAGTTTGACCATTTTTATTAAAAATATAAAAGAGGGGAAATTAAAAACTTGAACGCAATACATTTATTCATGACGTCCTTTCTTTGAAAAAAAACATTTCATAAACTCCACTGAAAAATATTTTTTTTTAATTTTTATTCAATAAACAGCCGCCAAGTCTCAACTCAACCACCAGAATCTGCCACGATGCACACATCCGGCAATTAAAACCGTCCGTGTGGAAACGCAGCAAAAGTTCAGTTACGCAATTTAAAGCACCATAATTACTTTCAAATACTTATAGTACAGAAGTAGTTTTACGAGCTGCACAATCATCTGAAACTGTAAATAAGTTTGTCTGTTTGACCAACTGTCTCAGTGCAAAGAAAAAGAAAGTAATAGGAACCTGGTATTTCTGTTAATTTTTTTTCATGAGTGTAATAGATATAAATAAGTCCTTTGAAAAACATCTCTTACCTTTGAAACATTTCTAGTCTGCATGCTCTATATTGAGTTTGGTTTCACTAATAATAAAGTTGTGATTAATCACGATTAAATAAAATAAAAAAAAAATAATAATAATCAAAATGTAAAAATAAATAAATAAATAAATA
>JAAIIK010000079.1:1015007-1042225 GCA_014706435.1 Silurus glanis
CAACCATATGAGATTCTTTCCCAAAATGTTACTGACATACAAAGTTGCAGTCACAAAGTTTATACAGGACGTCTTTGGATTCCCTCGAAGATCTATAACTAGAAGATCCAAACCTATTCCAGCATGACAATGCCCCTGTGCAGCTCCAAGAAGACATGCTTTACACGGGTTAGAGTGGACCTGGGCCTTAACCTCAACCGTATTAAACACCTTGGGGATGAATTGGAATGCTGACTGCACCTCCTCACTTCCTCCTCCATCTTAACCAGACTTTACTAATACCCTTGTGGCTGAATGAGCAGAAATTGAAAAAAATATGAATCAGAGGTAACCGAAAATCATACTCGAGTAAAACTATAGATACCCTACGGCAAAACGTACAAGTTGAGTTAAATTCCAATATAACCTGAGTAAAAGTCTTCCAATATCTGATTTTTGAACTGTACTTATTGAACGTAGGCTTAAAGCTCCACCAAGGTTAGCGAAAAGCCAAAAACGGTTGTGAGGTTTTATTTCTTAAAATATAATCAATCTAAAGGTACACCTGCATGAACTTTAAAAGTAGTAAAGCGATCTTCCAAAAAAGGGAGCTTTGATTAAACTTTCTTTCGGCTTCTCCCGTTAGGGGTCGCCACAGCGGACCATCCGCACGTTTGATTCGGCACGTGTCTTTACGTTGGGTGCCCTTCCTAACGCAACCCTCCCCATTTATCCGGGCTTGGGACCGGCACTAAGGCTTGTGCAACCCTAATGGCTGGGGTCGGTTCCCTGACCCGGGGGCCTCAGCGGTGAGAGCGCCGCATCCTAACCACTAGACCACCAGGGAACCTAAAAAAAAAAAAAAGGGATCTTTGATTGACAACAAAAATTTGCAAGACAAACAAATTGCATTTTAGATGATGTAAAACCAAACATTTCGAGCTGAAGTGTCATTGGTAAGTAAACGCCGATTGTGAATTCGAATATAGTGGAGTAAATAGTACATCTATTCAATCATAAATGTGGTTTAGTAGAGAGTAAAAGTTCTTTGATACTCAGTCAAGCGAAAAAGAAGTATTTCAAAAGGACTTAAGTACAGTAAAAAGTACATTGACTTAAATACCTTACAGCCCTAATAGGAATCTTTTTGTTAGGTGCCCACAAACTTTTTCCCCCTATAGTATTACACCAAAATGATCATCTTTTGGGTCTGAATTATTACTGCCCTTAAACAGAACGGTGTATCACGGATGATTATTACCCACAAAATGTATTATATGTCATTTATTTGGCAGGCGCTTTAATCCACAGTGCCGTCTAAGGAGACAGGATGGAATCCAAGAATATCACAAAGGAGCTGAGTATTAAGAATCTTGCTCAAGGGCTCAGCCGCGGTTTCACCGCTATTCCTAAGAGATAAATGCACAATCTTTTAATGACTCTCAAAGACTAGCAAAGCGCTAGTTCTACAGCGCTATTCTTGGGTAGCAGAACGAATAGCGGATAAACATCATAATGCTTCATTCGGGTTATTATTAATTGCTTAATAATCATTCATTAAAGCTCGATGAATTATAACGCTGCTCTCGCATGTAAACGTGTCGGTTTGGTAATGAAGTCTAATGGCCCCTAATGTTCGGAAAGCTTTAAGGAACAACTAACGTGCATAAATGATTCGATTAGCAAAGAAAAAATGAAATCTCACAAACAAACAAAAGAAGCTCTTAAAAAACATTTGAAAATGTTATTTATTATTGCAATTTTGTTACATACACAGCCATATGCTATGGAAATTGCAGTAAAAGTGCTTTTAATGACAGGAAATTATACAAAAGGGAATTAGAGTAAAATACACCAAAAAGAACAAGATAATAAATAAGAATACAATTTAATTTGCAAATATGTTGTATAATATGATTGCAACCAAATATGTTAAAATGTTAGCTACAGGAAAAACTATTGAAATATAATTCTCTCAAAAAATTCAAATCATACATAAAAGAATACATACATAGAAATTTTACAATTTATTTTTTACATTTTCTGTGGATGTAATGGTTGACAGTGCAAAAGTTGGCAATGCATGTGCTTTAATGCCGATGCAAAGCGTGCGAATCGATTCTGTTTCATCTGGCGAGCATTTCGATACGTCACATGTCTATGCTTGCCGTTAATTTTTTTGAGTGGGCGGGGCCAAGTGCGTTACTACATAACCTGCCAATGAAATTTTCATATTGTGCTGAGAGTTTTGACATGTCACACATATATATTTAATATAAACATAATTTTCTGAGTGGGCGGGGTCAATGACAGTGCTACATTACGTTACCTGCCAATCGATTCTCCACGCTGCGCTGAGTGTTTTGACATGTCGCATGTCCATGTTGCGAGTTTTGCGATTTCGCCTATTTTGTTTACTCGTCGTATGGCGTCAATTTAGTACTCAAAATGCGAGAGAAAAAAATTGCCTTGAAATAAATTTAAAACGATTATAAACACAGCAATTCTTGTCATGTATTAATTGTACAACACCTTCCAATGGAAACAATTTCCATCTCATTTGCTTTCAGAACAATCAATGCAGTCCTTTCAAATGACTCCACTACATGCCAGCCACTAATCACTGCATAATGAATACGTTGGTAAGACTTCACAAGGTCGCAGAACCGGCCATCTCCTGCATTTCCTACTGTACGACTATATTAACGCTGATGTCTCATTTAGACACGTTTGATTCAACGTGACACGCCAGGTCCTCGCAAAAATCCCTTCCTCAAATCGTTCTGTCCGTTCTTGTTATCCGAACACGATCGTACAGATAAATGAAGCTTTCGTGTGATCCGAGGCTAACCGATACGTATTGGTCGGTCTTAATGCTTTTCCTGGAGCTGCCGTTAGTGTGATTCATATCGTTATTAATATTAAGTGAAAGCAACAGTAAAGTTGACCGCACTGATAAATTCAGTTTCAATAATGGAATTAGATCAATTATTTAATAAATCACTGGACAATGTTGAAGGAAATCTGAATGGAGAATTGGAAAAAAAAAAAAAACAGGATTTTGTCAAGATATTTTAAAGAACATGGATTGGGGAAAAAAGTCTACTAGGGGTGTAACGATACACGTATTCGTACCCGACTTCTTCGAGACAGGGCTTTCGGTTCGGTGCAGTGTCGCTGTAGTTTTTCTTAATTATTATTAACATTGGAAAAATACACAATGCCAGGGGTTTAAAAAAAAAAAAAGAAACTAGAGTTAGCGCAGTGTCACTGTGGCTACTCGGCCCCATACCGGAAATCCGATTTGTAGTGCGTTGTAAAACTTTTGTTTTGCGCATCTTCGGACTCGCTTCCACTTCACGTCATCGCTAATATTTTTATGACGGTTTAGCGATATGGATCTTTTAGCGTTTTGTGTGCAGCTTCAAGAGTTTCTCTAAAAAGGAGAAAATCTTGACAATTCCGCGTATCGAGGGAGTGATTGAATAACGGATAAAAGATCGATCTTGTGCCGTTTGAACCCTTTACTCAATGTAATTAAATATAATAAAAATTTGAATTGCATTCATTTAATTGATTCTTTACCTTGATATATTTCATTTGTATAAATAAATAATGCGTTAATAACAAAAAAATAAAAATACAAGAAGCAATATGTTTTGCGTTTCTGTAAAATTGTACGGAATCGTGAATTTTGTGTACACCCCCTACTGTCTACACTTTCTATGTAGCATAGCATAGCGTTAGAAATCCTCAAAAACATCATATTCGTTTTTTTTTTTTTTTTTTTTTTCTTTCTCTATTCCGAATCAGCTCGCTCAGCTGAAAATGTATGCAGACTTTCTCTCATCCTTTGATTGACTCATGACTTCCTGCGTAGAGAAGCTACTGGTCGGGAACGAGAAATTCCCTAATAACAACCTGCTTAAGGCATTTTGGCAGACGTCTTCATCCAGGGCGACTTACAATTATTCCATTTTGACATCTGAGCACTCGAATCCTTGCTCAAGAGCCAGGAGTGGAAACGTAGTGGTGCAGGGATTTGAACTCATGATCTTCTGATCACTTAACCCAGCCAAGACTGATAAAGAGTAGAGGTCTTTGGCAAAAGATTGAGACGTCCAAAGCTACAACTTACTAACAGGATCCTGGGCCCAGTCCTCCTTATTCATAATGTCTTCCTTAATAATGCCCACTCATACCAGCTGTCAAGGCAGATCCCCCCAGCTTTTCTTAACAAACCTGGGCTTGACCCTAAGGAGCTCATTTATTTCAGACCCATTTTTTTGGGGTGATCGGCATGAGCATGTGCTGGCGGCACTTAGCATGTGAGACAGCTTAGCCTCCAGTTATCTTTGTGAGGTCAGTCAAACTTGGGTCAAAACCTCAATGTTGGCTGAACTCTATAAGAATCACTGACTAACTTTGAATATATTTTTGTGCATGAATATGTATTTAATAGTCCATTCTCTTCATTATTTACGTCATTTCACTTTGGATTTCTACCCAAGCAGATTTGAACAGCATGGGCTCTTGGTAGCTTCAAATCCATGTCACTTGAAGCTTTTAGTTTGGCCAATAAGATCGGGACTTGCTTACCCTAAGGGCGTCCAGCAGGCATAGAAGAATTGAATAAATGAAGGGAAAATTTTATGCTACTACTTCCAAGGACGTCATATACAATTTTACGTAGCCAACTTTCGAGTGCCAATCTACAGAGACCTGATTTAATTTGATGTTATTCCTACCCATAATCCGGAACGTAATATAGAGGGGGACGGTGGCCATAATCCAGCAGTCGGTGAATATAGCCACAGGCCATGAACCGAACGAGGTCATGAGTTCAGTTCTGGCTGATGAATCCAGTTATTGCTGTTTCGTTCCCCAGAGCATGGTGTGTAACCCCGAGTAACTCCAGCGGGACGCGACCCATAACTTGCTAACGCAGGCTCTATTGTGCTACATGCTTTAATGTTTATGATGCATCAATTTCAAAACCGTTTTTTTTATTTTATATTTGTTAGTGTGCACAGCTGGATCATAGGCCTAAAACAAGCAATTTTAAAATGAGCTTCAGAATAATATATGGTCATGCACACTGGGTGAGTGACACATGATCTTGAGTTATTTGTTTTAAGAACAGAAATATAAAACATGCATCAATTTTTTGTTCTGCGTATCGTAGCATCGTCTGCTTCGATACAATGTCCGATGTTAAACACGTTGCTTTACAAATAAAACTGAATCGGATTTCATTGAATCAAACAAACGACTCCTGTCACAAGCCCATTTGGAAAGCCGTGAATCATATGAGAGACTTTCAGTTCGAAGGAAGGCCAGCACACACCGCACCTGAGATTCGTTCGAAATTGGACTGTGACTCATAAATCGGTGTGTACGGTAATTGTTTGTGCGCACGTCAGCTAACGAGCAATTTTGAAACGCAGTGTATTACCTTTTCACATGAAACATATTAAACGCTGTCTAATATTAGGACTAATGAAGAGTCTTCGCTTCAAGATCCAATAAATTAAGCCGCAATTAGGCCGCATTCCGCTGGAAGTAATAAAGCGATAACACGAAAAAAGAATTCATGCGAGGTTAAAAAAGAAAAACACGATTTCCAACCTTTTGTTCCACTTCATTTACATAAAAGTAATTAAAAAAAGCTATTTCATTTTGCCCGTTAATTATCGAAAACAATCAAAGATGTGTATTTCAATGACGTGTTGTTAATAAGTCTTTCAAATATTATTTATACCATTGGCTTGGTGAATACTAAATTTTGATTGGCTGAAATGTAGGTGAGAGTTTAGAGCATTGAAAGAACAAAAAAAAAAGGTAGTGGTGATCAGTTGAATTTGTTATACTCATGAGCCTGAAATGAAATGGTTGAGGTTGTGGTGGTCAGGGGTTAGTGTCCTGCAGGGGTTGGTAATACATGCAGGAGCATTATTTGGATTTTTTTGTGGTCTATCTAGATGCTGCTGTAACAAGACAATTGGGCTTTTTGGAATACATATATTATCGGTGTAATCAGAAACTGTTTATCATCCCCACAGCAGCCGGCCTTGACCAGAAAAGCAGGGGGTCAGCTCTGATTTGTTTGCCGTGCTTCCAAAACTGATATTGATTTCGACTACAAAGAAATTTCCATCATCATTTTATTATTTCATGTGAATCACTTTTCCAGCAATATTGACATGCTGTGTCAGAACACACTCCAGGAGATCATTCGAAATCGCCGCTTCCCAAACAGTTGTACATTTTGCAGGTCCATTTTTGGTTCCTCGGGTTTCCTGCATGCCCAGGAACGTGTCCTAGAACAGTTATTTTTTTTTTTCTCTTTTCTGACATGTATTAAACGTGTTTGAAATTCAACGTCTGCTTTGTAATATTGACACGTCTTCCAGAAATGAATAAATGTCAGCACCATGGACAGCTCTTTCATTTTCTTAACCCTCCCCACTTTTTTTGCTCCAGTGGCCCCTAGTGGCTACATGTAAAACTGCAAAGATCAAAAGGCAGTGCCAGGGGAATTGAGACTTATTAAAGAGCTGATTTTATGAGTGTAAAAGAAAATCCACTTTATTAAAAAAAAAAAAAAAAGTCCAATCATTCTGGTATAACTCGTGGGAATCAGTACTATAAGTTGTTAAGAGCTTAAGTACACTATAGGAACAAAAGTATGTGGGTCTTCTCTAAATTGTGTGGATTTGTCCTTGTGCAGCCACGAAGATGTGAAGACATTAGTCAATGTTTTAATTTGTTCGTGTTCAAAAGGGTTGAGATCAGAGTTTTATAGCAGGCCACTTATGATCTTCCACATCTTTTGACCCATGTAAAGTATATCTTCATGGAGCTGGCTTCTAATTCATGTGAAGGGACAATTTCATGCCACTGTATCCAAAGGCAATATAAAATTGTGTGCCTCCAACAGTTTAGACAATAACCACATACGGCTGGAAAAATCAGGTGTCCCAATACTTTTGGCAGACCAACGAATGTCATGTCTTTGGGTTTCTGGGTCATATTTCTATTACCTTCCTTTGTCTCATAGCACCGAAATCTGTTCGCTCGTTGTCTAGATACCTGGTTTTAAAATCAATAAAAAAAAAAAATACGGAGAACAACGTCCAAAGTCAGTAGATCTGACCAGTGGAGACGTTTGCTTTCATCTGTACGTAAGGAAATGGCAGCGTAATAGCGTACGAGGATCCAGAGATCCGTTCATATTTACATTTCATGGCCTTTCCGGGTACTGACTTTTTTCCTGCATAAAGCCTTTTTTTTTCGTTTCTAGGCTTTGATATAGAGACATATGATTTTATTGTATTTCTTTCTATGTCATGTGTGGCAATCTTATTTTAACCGTATTTTCCGGACTATAAGCCGCTCCTTTTTTTCCCACGCTTTGAACCCCGGCTTATACAACGATGCGGCTAATTTATGGATTTTTCCTGGGTTTTTCCCGGTTTCACAAACTTCAAGCCAAAAAAACTGAGCCCCATAACATTAGACCAATGAAATTCCCGAACGGATTCAGGTGAACCAATGAAACTCTTTATATTAAATCGGATGCGCTCCCACTGAATCGGGCCGCACCACATCATAAATATGGATGATGTTCCTCTGACGTTTGACCTGCCGCTCACTCGGACTGTCTACAGGAAATGCGAATCATTCGTCACGCTGAAAACAACCGGGCATGAAAAAACACTTCACCTGTGTTCTGAGCTGCACGGCATCGGGAGAAAAGCTTCACCGATGGTGATTTTTAAACGCACGACGACGCCAAAAGATAAACTCCCTAGAGAAATTGTTGTGAAAGGAAGGAGAAAGACAGTGAACAATGACTTTCTTGGTAGGCTACTGTTTAGATACAAGCCGTGTAACAGACACTGTCTTTCGTTAAAGCCTGTGTAAAGTTCATTAGTTTCAGTGTAGACACCTGCGGCTTATAGACAGGTGCGGCGTATTTATGCTCGAAATAAAAATCTTTGTCAAATTCAGTGGGTGCGGCTTATATGTGGGTGCGCTTAATAGTCCGGAAATCACGGTAGTATTTGCATACGAATTCATATTGTCCATAACCGCACTCTTCCTGGGAAGATGTTCCACCAGATTTTGGAGTGAGTTCGTGGAGATTTGTGCTCGTTCAGACACTAAAGTCAGGTACCGACGCAAGAGATCCGAGATGCCGTTCCAATTCATCCCAAAGGTGTTCGGGGTTGAGGTCAGAGCTCTGTAGGAGGCCATTCAAGATCTTTCAGTCTTTCTAAAGCATAGGATCATGGAGCTGGCTTTCTGCAGAGGCGTATTGTCATGGAGGAGCAGGTTCGGGTTTCGTAGTTCAAATGAAGGCAAAATAGAAAATGCTAGCGCATCCTATACAATTGAGTGCTAATAATAATAATAATAATAATAATAATAATAATGTGGAACAGAATGACAGAATTAATGCGCTTGCATCAGAATTTACGAAATGTTCAGTAATAATAATAAGAATAAAAAGTGTATTTACTGATGCACAGGTAAAGACAAGAATAACATCTTGTGTTAAAAAAGGATTTTTTGTTTCTTGTTCATTTTTCTCCTTTTTTTTTTCTTTTTTTTTTTTTTTTTTTTTTTTAACACTGAGTGACTCAATTTCATGCTCTATTGCCATATCTGGTGCAATGCCGCATGAAATCATTTCAGTTCAGGGATTTCAAGGTAACTGAGTGTTTCAAAAACTCCCAAGATAACGGCTTGTATTACTCTCGAACCCGATCCCGTAAAATATGTGCACGAGCGTGCACGTGCAAACACACACGTGGAAACGAAAACAAAACAAAAAAAAAAAAAAACACGCGTCAGACAGGACAAAGGATCTCCGCGTGCTCTCCCGCGAGCTACGACGAAATCACGCAATAATAATCCGCTCTCAAATTTGCTTCGTAGAACCGGATCGCTCCGGTTTGCAGCCGTCGCGTTTCGTCATTTCGTACCGGGCCGGAAAAAAAAAAGTGTGAGGAAACGTCGAGCAACAATAGCGTGCGTAGGAGGATGGGTAGGTGCGGGGGGTACGCGTCCTAGCAGATGTCCTCCGATTTCTCAAATGCTTATGAGGAGGTTTGAATCCCAATCAGTAGGCGAGGAACATCAGAGGAGGTAAATGGTACGGAGCAGGTGTGCAGAGAAGCGTCTCCCCTCTAACTGCCAGCCTGGTGTTGTAGAAAAGAGAAGAGTTTTTGCTATCATCATGCACAAAAGCGACATTATATATCGATATATAGATCTATAATCGCGTCTTTCAGAGTCATTGAGTCTTTATGCGAAGCCGCTGACATTCTGACATTAGCGATGACAAGTGTGTCATAAAAAGTGCAATTTGAAAACACAAGGTACATTACACACGTCTAATGAGGGGTCGGAGCAAACTACCTCGCGCACTCCATCACGCTCCCTATTCACTCCTCATCCACTTTGCTTGACTGATTATATATTCATTATATATACACAGGATCCTCTGCCTACAGTATTCCGAAATAACAAAAAAAAGCAACCCAAAGCCGGTCACATGACACTTATCCATGTTCCTGCTTTACACAGAGACAATATTTCTTCAAAGCATTTCTTGGTTATGTTCTGGATTTGATTTGACGTTGTTGACTTTGGCCTTGGAGTTCAGCTTTGTTTTATTCCAGCATGGTCATATGTAGCCTTGCATTTTATCGGTGTAACATTTCCAACTATTGTTTTTTTTTTTTTTTCGGTTTATTTGCGGTCATTTGCAGCCAAACCTTCCCTTCACATCAAACCTGCCTTCTATTATAAAGACTAGTAAAGAAGCAATCATTACTGGACCAAACACTGAGTATTTGTTGCCCTGATGCAATTGGTAGATTTTAATTTCTTCTTTTTCTTCTAAAATTCGTGAAGAAATGATCATTGAGACCATTAAGCCCCGCCCACCAAAATGAATAATTATTTTCTAATTGAAATGAATATCATTTTCAGAACATATGTACTAGTCCTAGCATGTCTGTCCAATGTTATGGACACAAATTTGTAGACACCCAAGCATAAGACTGGTTTGTGCTTTTGGAACATCCTATTCCACACATAACCTCCACTCTTTTGGGAAGATGGTTCACTAGATATTGGTTGTGATGATCCGTGGAGATTTGTTCAAGCTACAAGGATGTTGGTAAAGTCAGGTGCTGATGTAGGTGAAATTCACAGTGATTCATCTCAAAAATTGATCCCAAAGGTGTTTAATTGGGTTGAGGTCGGTGCTCTACAGCAGGCAAATCTTGATCATCTACTCTTGTAAAACATATCTTCATCGAGCTGGCTTTTTTTTTTTTTACTTTATACAGTTGTGTGGTTATTGTTCATATTGTGAACAGAGCTCAGTGACAGAATGAACAAGCAGTCAGAATTGTAGACGTGTTGTTTTTTTGGCACGCTGACTTATGAAGGTTGGTGCTCCCTGTGACTGAGCGTGCAGTCTTGTGCTGCCATCTGTTGACGCGTTCCAAAGCTAGTCCCGAAACTTTTTGATGCCACCTCGTGTATGCACACTATATGGACAAACGCTTGTGGAGACCTTAAGCAAAATAATTAGAAGCAATTTTGCCTGCTTGTCTGCTCCCTGGCCTTGGCTCTGGATATTCACTGGTTAACCTGTTAACTAGTTCTGGGACTACAAGCTATGCTGCAGAAAATGAAAGCGGCATCGTTTTTAGAGCACCACGTGGACTTAAAGTAATTCAGCGACCATAGCCTGTGGACATTAAACATTGCTTTCACTAAATTACGCACCTCTATAATGCTACTCTTAGTAACCTCTGACTGTCGTGACTGTTCTGTTTATGTCTATTCAATTCAATAAATCTTTATCTGTATAGCGCTCTTTTAACAATAAACATTGTCTCAAAGCAGCTTTATACAGATAATGTGGTGATAAAAATAAATAAGTTGTTCTTTATAAGTGTAAGTTTGTCCCTGATGAGCAAGCCAGTGGCGACTGTGGCAAGGAAAAACTCCCCGAGATGGCAAAAGGAGCAAACCTTGAGAGGAACCAGACTCAAGAGGGAACCAAACCTCATCTGGGTTGCACCGAATGTCCATTTATTACAGATAAACTATGTTGCGGGAAACAGTTATGGCGATCAGTGCATGATAAATCGCTGCTACATTTTTTTTTGGAGCAACGAATTCAATTAATTACAGCTTACTTCTCTTTATATGTTCTTTGTGTGGAAAATATTTTAATGAAATTATTTCCAAAGGCATCTTTTCTTTACAGCATTTCTTCCCACGCACCTTAGTAATGTGCCTGTGCACACGCACGTGTTTTCTGTCCGAATGAGGTTTAAAACACACAAAGCTAAGTCATTAAAACTCTCCGTTTGCGGGATTGTGGAAGGTCGTGGAACAGGGTCTTACAATCACTATGAAAGCATGCTCCTTTTTGCTTCGTCAAAGGAACATGGTTTGAGAGAGCTTTCATACTGAGGGTTAAGTCAGGACAAGCAGCTTGGGTCAGGATCACTGCCAGCAAATGTAACACTTCAAAATGATGTGTTGGACATAATGACTGAAGATAAGGATAAGGCCTTTTTTCCTGATTGCGCACACACCCACACACACAGGAGTGAATCGGCAAACATTGACAGTAGTAACTACTCAAGGGTGTCAAAAAAATACACAATGCCAACACTCCTACACATATGTAAAATAAAGTGCTTGCCTGTGCCTTACAAGAAATGCAATAAAACCTGCCAGGGTAGAAAAAAAAAGTGGATATTGTTATCGTTGTCGATCTAAATATAAAAAAAAAAAAAGCTTCCACGACAGCCAGGGTTTTTTTTAGTACCTCTACAGAAAACTGCAAAAAAAAAAAAACTAGATTTTACATTTGAACGATTCTCTATGGACAAAAGCATTGGGATGCTCGATTTTGGTAGCTCAGTTTTTAATATAATTATTAGTAGATGCGCAATACTTTTATTTCAAATATAATATTTGATATGTCGATCGATTTCTTCCCGCTAAACTTTTTTTCGAGGGCGTTCTTTCAGCACCGCCACTGCTTCGTGAACATGGCGTAGCACAACGCATTCTACGGGGACCGAGGCGTGTCCTGTGAGACATATAAAATACAGATTAACATGGCAGAGGTAGAGCTGCATCTTCCTGCAGACAGAACAAGAAAAGAAGGTTTTATTTCATATTTTTGCAGGCGAGTTTGTGAAAGGGGCCATGCGTTAGAAGTCAAAAGGCACTTGAGCAAATTGATGATTTGATGTCTGTCTGAACCAAAGAAATAAAACAAACTATCTGGTCCATTCCTGCTCATATGGGGTTCTTTTCCAAACTGTTAGCACAAAACTGAAGCACTCAATTGTACAGGACGTCTTTAAAATGCGCTATAATACAATTTTGCATTCACTTGATGTTTGGAAACCCAAACCTGTCCCAGCATGGCAATGCCCCTGTGCACAAAGTGAGCTCCTTAAAGATTTGGTTTACATGTTTTGGAGAGAAAGATCTTGAGTAGCCTGCTATAGAGCTCCCATCCATACTGAACACCTTTGGGATGAATTGAAATGCTGACTGCCTCCTCACCTACATCAGTACCTGCCTTTCATAACACCCTTGTGGCTGATGAACACAAATATCCATAAGCACACTCCAAAATCTAGTGGAACATCTTCCCAGAAGACTGGAGGGAATTATAAGAGCGAATTGGGACTAAATGTGGAAAAATCACATGCCGTACTTATGACCAGGTGACCCAATACTTTTGGAAATATGGTGTATCAGGGCCTGAAAGCTTCCATCCATCCAATCCTCTGACCATTTTTTTCCCCTTTTTCCTACCCTTTCGCTCAGATTCATCGCAATCTCGTGGGGCAACAAAACGTTCCTTGAAAAAAAACAGAAGAAATACAGTATGACCAGTCTTGTCGATTTCCGATGATACATAATATTCAAGATGCAAAATGAATGCATAGTAAGCAGCAGGCCTCGACCAGTCATCAGAATTTCCAGATGATTTCTCCAAGTTTGCTATAAATTTGACCTGACACACAAAAGAAAATATTATCTGCTTGACTGGTCATGGCAGGCAAGCAATTACGGCCCCTGTCGACACACAAGAGATGCCAGGTCCTCTACTGGGAAATGGTTCACTCACACACACACACACACACACACACAGACAGAGTCTCAGGAGTCTGTTGTCTTGCTTGATGAGCCAAAGTGGGACATTCTGACCAACAACAGCACAAAAGCAACCGAACTTGAAAATAATATAAAAAAAAAAAAAGCGGCATATACTGTATACACACACTTCTCCAGCCATATGTGTTTCTTATCCAAACTATAACCACAAAATTGGAGGCATACAATCGTATAGGACGTCTTTGGATGCAGTAGCATTGAATTTGACCTTCATTTGAATTAAGAGACCCAAACCTGCTCCATGAAGATATGCTTTTCATAGGTTGGAGTGGAAGATCTCCTGCTATAGAGCTCTGATCTTAACCATTTGGAACATGTATTCGAATGCTGAATGCACCTCAGACCTACATCAGTACCTGACTTTATTCAAACCCTTGTGTGTGAATGAGCACAAATCTACACCAAATCTAGTGGAACATCTTCCCAGATGAGTGGACTTTCTTATACCAGCAAATGGAGACTAAATGTGGAATGAAGTGTTCAGAAGGCACATACCAATCTTAAAGCTAAATGAGATTAAGATTAAAGCCGATTCATGATTTTTAGCTTGAGACCGCTACCTGGATATGTTGAGTATGGTCATTGAATGGATGTGGCAGAGGTTATCACCGGATCCCACACTAAATAATCTCTATTTGGCATCAGATACACACAATTTTTGCAAACAATTTTCTCAGCCTTCACTGTCAATCGGAAAATTACTGATTGAAAATACGGTTTGCAAGGATAAAATATACAAATGTTTTTTTATGGGGGTCAATGGGAAACTGGCAGCGTCTGGACTTGGACTTTAATTCAAGGGATAGAAATGATGCCGTTTCCTTCCTTTATTTTTCTTTGTTTATATTCCTGCACAAAAATCGTCATAGGGGCTGAAATCTGGAATATTTTACCTTCGTTGTGTTTTGAATTCAAGCAAAGTTGAGGTTAACTGAAATAAGGAAAGGGGGGGGAAAAAAGAGAAGAAATTTCAAAAATGCTATCTATGTTTTGTAGTAAACCTGCTTTGCATTTGTTTAACGCTGCAAACAATCCATTTTGACAGGAGCGAGGGTTTCTTTAAGCCCATGGTCTGTGTTTGTGACAAAGTATTTATTGAGATGGATGCATGCAATTCACCCGTAATGCAATTTTCATAAATAGGGAAAGAGTAAGCACTGTTTGCTAGCATGTATAAAAGTCATCACTTTTTCATTTTCACCTATCTGCAAAAATCAACAGAAGAAAGAAAAATAAAAAAAACACTTGCCAAAGTATTGCTTGGTGAAATTCATCCTGTGTAAATCAAAGCACTGAGTGTACAATAGTACTGTAATAAACAGAATACCTTTGTGGGATTTCAGAGTTTAACTTTTTACCAGGTGATATTTGGGTTAAACCTGGACGTTGACCAGTAGGTGACAACTCTGTGGCTCAGACTTGCATCTTTGTGTTCGATTATAATTCATAATTGCACGTTTTCATAGTCTCCATTCATATAATTACATCCAAGACCTCAGAGCAGAGCTCTTTTTGCAGACACAATGCAAGGTTGGGCAGAACCGTTCCAAACCGTGAAGCAGAAATCGAGGTCTGAACTTGGGCAATTAGGTGTTGTAAAAGCAAAAGCTTGAATAGCAAAACAAGTCTAAAGATGTAACTAGACAAATAGTGTGAAAGAGTTTGGAGTGTGAACCCGACACTGAACATAGTGTGTGGGTATTGTGGTTCAAGGTGTCCATGTAGTTATGGGTTTGAGTAACATGAAAGAGTGTAAAGAGACATTTCCATTTCCAGCATTTAGCAGATGTCTTTATGCAGAGCGGGGGCGGGGGGGGTGTTAGCTCAGGGGGTTACTGATCAGGAGTCCGGGGGTTTAAGCCCTCGTATCGCCAAGCTGCCACTCTTGGGTCCTTGTGTCCTCTGGGTTACTGATCGGAAGGTCAGGAGTTCAAGCCTTGGTATCACCAAGCTGCCACTCTTGTGCCCTTCAGCTAGGCCCTTAACCATTTGTGCTCCAGGGGCGCTTTATCGTGGCTGACCCTGTGCTCTGACCACAGCTTCCTAACATCACTGGGAAAGAATTTCACTGTGGATCTGTAGGTCATAAATTCAAATCACAGCACATAAATTGCAGGCAAGGACAAACAGAACTGGCAACAGCAAACTCCAAATCGTGGAGCAGAAAAGTAGTCCAAGGGAAGTAGGAGTTTAGTGGTTAAGGCTCTGGGTTAGTGATCAGAGGGTTGTGGGTTCAATTGGTTGGGTTTATTTGTTATATGTATATTATAGTAGTGTGAAATTCTTTTGTTTGAATATCCCAGCAATTTTAGGAAGCTTGAGTCAAAGTGCAGGATCAGGCATGATACATGGAGCACAAGGGCTCAGCTTAGCAGCACTGGCCCCATCACTGGGGCTTGAACCCCCTACCTTCCAATCAGTAACCCAGAGCCTTAACCACTGTGTTACATTACCACTTCCCTTCTTGGTTGTGTAAAGGGTGTGCAAGGACAGTATCGGCAAGCTGCCAATTGGGCCCTTGAGGAAAGCCCTTAAACATCGGTGCTCCAGGGGCGCTGGGATATGCAAAGAAAGAATTTCACTTTGCTGTAGGTAACAATAGATTTTTTTTTTGTCAATGTTACTGGACATGTCTTTTAGTGCTGAGAGTGAAATATCACATCACCACATAATCAAATAAATATAATATAATAATGTAATATATTAACAATAAACTTTTCTTTCGGCTTCTCCCATTAGGGGTCGCCACAGCGGACCATCCGCATGTTTGATTTGGCACATGTTTTTACGCTGGATGCCCTTCCTAACGCAACCCTCCCAATTTATCCGGGCTTGGGACCGGCACTAAGGCTTGTGCAACCCTAATGGCTGGGGTTGGTTCCCTGACCGGGGATCGAACCCCGGCCGCAGCGGTGAGAGCGCCGTATCCTAACCACTAGACCACCAGGAAACCTTAAATATATTAACAATAAGGAATATTTTGATTGCTCTGTTGTTTTCTTGTACTTGACTATTGGAATGGGGGAGATTCTAACTGCCCCTGCTAACTTTTCCACTAGACTTTTCCAGATGAGTGCACAAATTGAGGGCCTAAGCTACAAAAACTTTGACGATCCAAACCACAAGGATTTTGGTTTTAATCTTTTTGGGGATATGGTTATAAACGAGTGGTCACTATCTGGGTGCAGATAGTAAGCCAATAAGCACCAGCTGTGTCTAATGGAATTTGTGGTCAAATGGTTCCTATAATGTAACTAATGCTGAGCTGACACTAAACGTCTCAAGCCGTAAATTAACGGGTTATTTGTAGAACCGTTGTGCGTTTTCTAAATGCATTCAGGTCATTCGAATGGAGCTTATTGTATTTACCTGATTGGTGCACTCCGTTTAGGTAGGTGTAAATACTCAAGTGGGCACTAAAACAACTTATTCAAGAGTGCTTGTTAGAGGCAATTTCAGTCCATGTCCAAGCAAAATCGATACATTTCAACAGTTTTTCTTTCTCCCTAAACACAAGCATTTCAGTTGAAAACATTGGAAGTACAACATCTATTTGAATTTGATCTTGGACACCTTTTCCGCAGTAAACGAGGCGGATTATATACACTGTAGGTCAAAAGTGGGGAAACGCCTAGCCTTTTCAGATTTTTGAGTGTTTTTTGTTTCTATGCAGCAAACAATGTCACGTATTGGCAGACAGTTTGTTTCGCCAAACACTCAACTGAAATACTTTGTGGTGCCGCTTGGAAAACTTGCGGAAAGATGTCCTTCCCTAGTTGGAGAGTTCTTTTTTGTGATCTACTTCATCCCAGAGCAGGTTAATAGGATTTTAGGTGCGGTGACTGGGCAGGCCATTCCAATCATGATACCACTCCAACCCACTGTTTGCACCCTTAATGATGCTTACAGAGGTCTGATGTATGCACATCATCTTGTTGTATGGCGAAATCGGTTCCAATGATCAGAATCGCATGGTGTTGAAGATTGGAATTCCTTTCACTTTCCAGAATAAGTCTCCAAGCTTCCCTTCTACAAAACAACCCCAAGCCATTAAACTTTCATGGTGTGTGTCTTACAATGGTTTTTTTTTTTAGACAATTTGGACTCCACAGAACTTTCTTCCAGAGTTTCCAGTCTTTTGACAGGCGCCGTATATAGCTAAATCACGCAAGAGTGCGACACTTACACATTTACAGTAAACAGATGTCTGATTTGTCTTGCACACTTGAGCCAAACACCATCTACGTCCTACCTCCAAATAAACCAAACAATTTACAGTATACTGTATTATTAGCACTTGGTTGCTCGTTGGTTAACATTTTCTGGCGTTTCATTTCCTTCGCTTTTTATTCGCAGACGTGTTGCCGCAAAAGTAACACTCGAGTCTGACTTGACGAACAAAGGATTGCCTTTAGATGATATTATATTCGTCATACTGAGCACCACTTCTGGGTGATATACAGTATATTCCAGCTATGGAAGATTACACAACTGCAGTGGGCAGATGCCGTGTTACTAATACTGAGAAAAAGTGTTGACAATACCCCCTCAATCACACGGAGGAGACCGTTATTATCGATCTGAACATGATTTACTTTTACCACTCACTTCACCCAGATCATGTTAAAGAAACAAAGGATATGAATCTTTTTTTTTTATTTTTATTTTTTTCACGCTATGATGTTTGCCTATGGGCAAAGTTTATCGCAACTGGCCAAAAATCCAAGGCATCTCTTTTACTCTTTTTCTCACTCGCCACCAGTGACGCTCAACGGAAGGCCGACATCCTTATTTTCAGCAGATCTTCAAAATCAAGCGTCCGGAAATTTGATATTTGCATAAAGCTCTTTGGCCTGACCTGTGGGAAAAGCTGCTTCTTCTTAAATGAGCATTGGCGCATTTATATTAGCCTTTACAGTGCTCTTATACTAGATTTTTGAACATCTTGAACATTTTGCTCGATGAATGAATAAATAATGACTGAAAAAGCTTGTAATATTCTGCTCTTTTTTTTCCCTTTAGCTGCTAGTTTGAATGAAGAACTATTGGGTTGTTTCTAAGGGGTTATCCGGGTTTATTCTCAAAATAATGGATTTCGGCTAAAGGGCTACTTGTCATTTTAACTTACAGCTTGAATCCAGTCAAAAAAAAAAAAAAGCAAAAAAAATTCAGTTTTTAAATGAAGGTTTTTATTATTGAGGGAAAACAAAATTCAAACCTACGTGGCCCTGTGTGAAAAAGTGTTTGCCCCCCTGTTAAAAGTGTGGTTTATCATACTTTCAATTTGAACTTTTCTTTCAATTTCTTCAGCCACACCCAGGCCTGATTACTGCCACACCTGTTCACAATCAAGAAATCTCTTAAATCGGACCTGCCTGCCAAAGTGAAGTAGACCAAAAGGTCCTCAAAGTGTGACAAACATGCAAAAAAACGAGAAATCCGACAAACACTTTTTCACACCACTGTATATGATAAGACTCCTCACCATAAGAAGGGCTTTTTGAACACCTCATTCCACATCCAGTACCCATTTGCTCTTATTATAAGCTCCACTCTTCTAAAAAGATGTTGACTTTGGAGTGTGTTTGTTTAGGTATGTGGCTCATTCACTATGGACGAGGCATCTGGCAAAAGCTGTAAATGTATTTTCAGCCACAAAGGCATTAGTAAAATCCGATGTAGGTGAGGAGGCCTGTAGACTCAGCGCTCCAACTCGGAGGTCAGAGCTCTATTGCAGGTCAACCACGATCTTTCACTCCAACCCAAAGAAACCATATATTTATAGCTCAATTCTATATATATAGAATAGAGGGAATCCATAATGCAGCAAGACGACACAACCGACCCCATATATGCTAGAGTTTTGTCTGTAGATATTCATACCCCATCGTTTTCCTATCCGTGTCTGTCCTCCTACACACGTCCACGTAATCGTTACGTTTCACACATCACACATCCGGACACAACAGGAGACACAATTGTTAGCATTTTTCGAAGTTGTAATAAAGCTATAGGCTATCCATATGCTTTTGAATATGGCTATCCCTAATGAAGATTTTGTCTTCGATACAAATGAAGCGAAACCCTTCTAAACCTTTGTGTCCATTGAAAATAGAAAGTAGCACAATCGGCAGAGAAGCTAGAATTATTATGAATGCAGGAAATGGTGTCTATCAGAATATGCAGGATAAACCATAGTAGTAGTAGGAGTTCATCGCTGGGGCAATTCCATATACAATATGTCAGATTTTGCCTATTTCACCACTTGAATACGAGGAATACATTTTTGAATATTAATAAATATCACAAGGAAGAGCAGCATAAGTATTGTCACATCAGTGGTCTATTTGTGGTGATGTGTGAGACTATATCTACACTATATATTGCCGAAAGTAACGGGTCACCTGACCTTTCTGGAGGCACTCAATTGTACAGGACGTCTTAAGATGCGCTCTAATAAAATGTTGCATTCACTTGGAACTTGGAAACCCAAGCCTGTTCCAGCATGGCAATGCCTCTGTGCACAAAATGAGCTACTTGAAGATATGGTTTACATGCTTTGGAGTGAAAGATCTTGCTGCTATAGAGCTCTGATCTCATCCCTACCAAACAAATTTGGGATAAATTGGAATGCTGACTGCACCCCAGGCCTCCTCACCTACCTGCCTTTCATAACACCCTTGTGGCTGATGAACACAAATATCCATAAGCACACTCCAAAATCTAGTGGAACATCTTCCCAGAAGACTGAAGGGAATTATGAGAGCGAATTGGGACTAAATGTGGAATCGGACGCTCAAAAATCACATACCGTACTTATGATTGTGGTCCCCAATACTTTTGGCAATTTAGTGTATACTAACTTTTATTCACCAAATGATTGGTTTTCATGGTGTTATTATTTTTTTTTTTTGCAAGTGGACAACCCCTTTGATTTAACAATAGTCAGTTCATCCATTTGGTGCAATTTGGTACAATGGATTTGAACCTTTAAAAAAATATATCAAAAAGCCCAAATTTAAGATTTCAGTTTTGTACATAGCAATGCCATGAGTTTGAGCTTTCGAGGCTTTTTTTTTTTTTGCAGCCTGCCGCTTTACAGTCCACATAAACTGTATGCAATAACTGTCTTCCATCACAGGGCTTATTTAGAGGCAAGGATTAGAACGGTCGGATAGGTCTCCGGGGGCAGGTTTAGCTTCTCTGGGAGCACTAAGTTACCAGGGACTCAGCTTTTTATACTGCGAGTGCATTTTAGAGCAGAATGCTAATTGCTTCGGTGATTGCCTATTGCGGTAGACTAACAAATACACAGTCTGTGTCCTCACACAGCCCCTCGGGTGGGTGGGGGGGAACGGACGGACGTGTCTAGAGCAAAGTTCAGCATCCCAGGAAGCGCGGACAAAATGTTTTTCGAAGTGTGTAGGTTTCGAAATCGAACATGCATAATGTATATTGTAGGAGAAAGTAAGGAAAAAAGCTGTAAGAGGTCACTAGGGATGTTTTTGGCCATATACATTTACATAATAACATAAATGTTTATTTATTAAGTACATTACATGAACCAAAGTTTGTTGAGGTTCGAATGGCGTTTTTTTGAAAATTCAATTCCACATTAAATTCCATTCCACAGACAGACAGATTATATTAGACTATATTGCCAAAGATTTGCATTAGTATGGTTTGTGCTTTTTGAGTATCGCATACCATATTTAATCCTAATTGTTCTGATAACCTCCATTCTTCTGGGAAAATGTTCCACTACAGTGTGCTAATGGAAATTTGTACTCATTCAGCTACAAGGGTACTAATGTAGGTGAGATGTGGAGGCCTGGGTGGTGCAGTTTTCCAATTCATCCCAAAGATGTGCAATAGTGTTGAGGTCAGAACTCTATAACGGGAGATCTTCCACACATTCAAACCCATGTAAGGTATATGGAGTTGGCTTGGTGCGCAGGAGCATCGTCAGGCTGGAAGAGGTTCTAGAACCTCCTAGTTTACGCGAAGAGAAAAGTTCACGCTCGGGCATTCAAAGCGATACGATTGTGTGCCTCCAACTTTGTGCTACAGTTTGGGGAAGAACTTTATATGGCTGGAGAAGTCAGGTTTCCTAATAATTTTGTCTATATAGTGTATCAAAAGTGGAAAAGTGTCAAAACTTGACTGTGGAAAAGGGTCTCACAGGCCGGCACATGTGCCGACTGAGATAGCGAGAAATACACCCTTTCTGTATGCCTGGTGTACGAAACTGAAAAATGTTTGTGTTGAATTATAAAGCAGGAAGTGTACACACGATAAGGAATAATGCAATTTGGCTGGAGGTCAATTCCTGGTTGTAGGTTTTCGACTGCCTGTCTGTTGTGCTTCTTCTCAAAACGTGGAGAGAAAAATCCCATTGGTAACAATGAAAAAGAAAAACAAATCCTGGATATTTAAGATACGGATGTTCTTTGTTTGACTAGGAACGATGGAGGAAAGAAAGGGGCTATCCTAATTACTTTTAACACCCCAATTCGATTATTTTATAATCATTACTGCAATACATACCTCTCTCTTTCTTTTTTTCTTTCTCTTTCACTCTCTATCTGTCTAAATGAGCTCCATACTACCCAACGTTCGCACTCTGGGGACTGATTAGGTGAACGAACCCTGTGCAAAAGTGGTGTCGTTCCCGCGGTTTGACGATCTGCACGCATCTTATAATTTCCTAAAATAGCAAATCCAAAGAGCAAGTCAGCACGCATTAGCACAGGCTAGTCGCATACAAATGTGAGGTCCATTATTAAAGGTAGTTCTTCTCAGTTTAACCATTGCAACTACTGGCCTGCTTTTCTTTTCTTTTCTTTTCTTTTCTTTTCTGAAGCATTTGCCAAGATTGTTATGGAAGAACTTAAAGAGCTCTGACTTCAACTGCAGAGCACACATAAACTGAGGACCTTTCAGTAGCTGACCAAAAGATGAACACAAATTTTCACGGCCACATTCCAATATCCAAATGTAAGCCTTCCCTGAAAAGTGGAGGGTTTTATTGTTGAAACAAAGGGGAGTTTATGGAATGGGAATTCCCTGTCTCTATTTGCTGTTCACCTCCCTTCTTCTTAGATGTTCCCCTAGATTTTATGGAGATTTGTGCTCATTCATCCACAAGGGCTCTAGTGAAATCAGATACTGATGTAGGTGAGGATTGCTGGGATGCCCTTAACCTCAATAGGGTTGAGGTCAGAGCTCTATAGCAGGACTCTCATGATCTTCCACACTTTCCAACCTATTTTCATAGAGCTGACTTTGGTCTGGGTCTCCTAGTTCAAGTGAAAGCAAAGAAAGGTCATCCTGTATAATATCCTGTATAATCACATATTTTAGTACGTATCTACTGAAGATGATGGGATTTGCAAAGTTTTTTTTTAAAGCGTTCCACAATCTTTTTACGCCCTCGTTCACAGATCGAAGAGCATCTGCCCATCATTACTTCTGAGAGACTCTCCCTCTCTGTTACAGACCTGATGTCAGTTAACTTGATTAGCTGCTAGATGTTATATGAATATTTTCAAAATCTCTGGCTTATTTTTTTCAGTTCTTTGTTGCCGCTGTGCCAACTTTTTTGAGCAGGCATCGGATTTGAAATGAGCTCATTTTGTGCATAAAAGTGTCAAATTATCTCAGTTTAAACATTTCTTAAGTTCTCTATGTTCTATTGTGAATAAAATATTGGCTTTGACTAAATGTATGACATTTGGCAGGCACTCTTATCCAGAGCGGCTTACAATTTTCTCATATATCTGAGCAGTTATAGGGTTAAGGGCCTTGCTCAGGGGCCCAGGAGTCGCAGCGTGGTTGTCTGAGTGGCTGAGATTTGATCTCATGACCTTTGGATACAAAATCTATTTCCTTAACCACTAAGCCTCCACCTCCCCGTCTGTTGGCGTGAAACAAAACTAAACTCAAAAAAAAAACTTTACCACTTCATATGAGTTTACAGGCAATAGGAAGGTGATAGTTTTGGGCCCCTGAGTAAGGCCCTTAACCCAGTAGCTGCTCAGTTGTTTGAATGTGATAAATATAAGTGGCTCTGGATAGGGGGTGTCTGCCAAATGCAGTAAATGTAGGTGTGAAAGACCAAATGTATTCAAAATACATTAACCAAAAAAAAAAAAAAAGATGTCGTGAGATTTAAACAAAAGCCATCGTGATCACATACTTTTAATAATTGATCATGTTACCTAATTGCTTCATTGTTCACTCGAAAACAGAGCTGGTAACTCAAAACCATTCCTCATACTGACCTAACATTTCAAAAATTGCCCTGCATGAGCTACAATGCTCGTTTCTTACTTACCTAGCACATGTATTATTTAACGCTATATTTTCTCCCTGCACACTTCCTGTTTTTGTTACTCATCGGAATGCCTCACAAAAAGTCTTTGTTGCTCCGAACGGACGACTCGTTCGACGAGAATCGGGCCGGCCAAGGCTAATTGCTTTGTTTACCACTCTATACGGCGTATCTGAGTCTAAAGGAAGCGTACAAAAGCTTTTGTTTGCATTGCAACAAAAAAAATATGAACTTTTACTTAATAGGAGCATTTGCATGAAAAATAATTATCCGTCTCGGACGTGAACCGTGTTTTCCTCGTGAAAACACCGGTTCGTCCTTCATGATCACAACGGAGAATATGCGAACAATCCGAACGACGGTCTGTAATTATTAAGCGGCGATAAATACGTGCTAATTACCGAAGAAAAAAGAAAGTAGAAAAAGAGAGAGAGTGCAAGACAGCGAGAGAGAGAGAAATTCCCCGTTCTGTCAGTGCATTCGAAAATTCTAGGATGGATATAGACTTATAAATCTCACTTGGCGCTTGACGCAGTGGTGTCTTTCGCTAACGCGGAGCGTCTCGGCTACGTCCGTACACCGCCATTACTTATTCAGAGTGTTTGCTGGGAGCCTCAGTGTCTGTGGCAGTGCTTGCAGGGCCAGACCTATCGAACCGGGCCGTAATTGATGTAATACATCAATGCACTTGAGCTCGGCTGCTTTAATTAGGCGTTCCTGGTCATTTCATCAATGCCTTCTCCCTCCATCTTCTTTCTTCCTCCCTGTCCCCACTTCCAGGATAATAACCAGGAGCCTGTGCTGAATGCGAAAGCACTCTGAGCCATGGCCCACCCTGGGAGTCCTCCAAAAGGCTGCATAGTCTAAGGATAGCGGGGTTTGACATTATTTCGTGCGCGAGCGTCTACATTAAAATTCAATGTTCGCTTTTTTTAGCTGGGGGCTTTCCGTTCAAATCCTTCGGGTATCTATTGTAGGTGCGCCATCCACTGCAGCAGAAGGTGAATTGCAAATGAGAAAAGCTCCAAGCAGAAGTAGAGTATCAACATAAATCAAGCTAAGGCTTGAGGGTGCAGTGCTTTAAAGGGTGTACATCATGTTTTCATGGGTACATATGAACGAGTATGCGACAAGCCTAAAATTCAAACTCACGAGAAAGCAATGGAATATCAGCACCCTATTACTCCAGTGTTTCAGTACATGACCGACCCAGTGGGTTTTAGTCCAAGGCTCAAAAGTCCTGAGGATTCACCAGAACATCATTTCATAGCAGATCTGAAGATTGCCCAGTATGTTGCTCTATGTCGTTTGACCATGTTGTAGAGGTACATCAAATTTATGGTTTAGTACCTCAGTTTTTAAGTCACGGTTCGGTTCAATTTCGGTTTGGGGGAAGAATTAAAAACATAAAATTGCTTGTTTTTTTTGTTTTTTTTATAATTAGATAAAATTTTCTAAAGATATTTTCTACTTATTTTAGCATACTTTACCATTCCTTCCATCCTTCCTTTATTCGCTCCCTCGATATGTGGAATTATCAGGATTATTTCTTTTTGAGAGAAATTCTTGAAGCCGCGAGGAAAGAAAACGTATGGTGGGAAGTGGCAGCGATTTCCGACATGCTCAGAACGAAATCTGGATTTCACAAAGCACTACAAATTGTATTTTGCCGCACTACAATTCGTATTTAAGGTACCGGGTGAGTAATCACGATGACACTGCGCTAACTCTAGTTTCTTTAATATACCCATGGAATTGTTGTGTATGTTTTCAAGTTAAAAAAAAACCAAACAAAAAAAACAATAACAGTGACACTGCGGAGAGTAAACAAACTTGCAATACGTATTTGGGAACTCGGCTTTTAATGCAAGTAAAATGCATTGCGTTTGGCACGTCTAAACGAAAGCCCTGTACCTAAACGATTCGTTACGGGCGCCTTTCGTTAAACCCCTACCGTTTAGTGTTTTGTGGAACCATGCTAGTATTTGAGAGGGAATCAGAACTGAAGGAAATGATGCATGTCTACATCGAATGCCAGCGAGGAAATAGCAAATGTCAACATGCCCTACTTTTAGGTACAAAAACAAGTCTAATATACAGCATGACTGGCAGGAGACAGCAGCCACAGAGAGCAGTGTGTGAGTGGAAAGGAAGCAAACAGGATTCAGCAAGTGTAACAGGAATCGAATGAGGGGATCGTGACCACCCTTTCCGGTTCAAGGAAGTCTAGGAAATGATCTGGCATTTAAAAGAGAAATATCGCAGGCAAATAAACGCAACCCTGGGCCACTTTTTAACCAGCGCTGTTTCAGTACCGTGATGAGACCTAAACCCTGACTGGAAGATTTGAAGGAACTGCAGAGCTCCCAATGTTTTCTAAGGACCTAAAGGTGAGATTTGATTTTGGAGTGTCGTTTTACAGCTGACGAGGGGCACCGGAAACGTTCTAATCATTTCAGAGGTTGGAGGTTTTATTGGTCTCTGCTTTACCGGATATTAAATTGTCAGACTTTAAATTAATACTCTGAATGTTCTGTCTGATATTTTCAGTTTGGCCATTACTCATTGTTACTACACACCTTGAGGGTTTGAGCAGCAGTGGTCATCTTGTACTTGGTAAGCTTTGGACTGTGGATACTCTAATTGACCCACACTCGGTTCAATACGGAAAAAGTCCCCAACTCGGACACTTTCAAGGTTTTTCATAGGGGAGGTTTTGTGGTCTGTGGTGGGTTCGAGTGGGGGGTTATTACATACGCAATAAAAATGTAACTCAACTCACCATAATGCAGAATGAGTGTGAGCTGCATAGACAAAAAAAAACTGTGATTGAAACAAGTGCAGGAAATGAGCTAAAGCAAAAGCGGTCATTAAAAATAAAGTGCAGCCCGCAAAAGTCAATAAAATACAAATGATATTTCGTTTCACTAAAGCATATATCAGGTCAACCAGATTCTCAATTATGACCATTTTGGAAAGTGTAGTAGTCGAAAAGATGTTTTATTGAATAAGTTGTCAGTTTTATACCGACAACAATAATGAATTCGTTCTCATTGATTCTGATTGGTCACTGGGCGTTGATTACGTTTCAAGAACAACACGACTTTGACATGGACTGTTATCCGTACATTTGAATGACACTCTTACAACTTGTTATTGAAAATGCAACACTACAGATTTTGACTGCACTTCAAAATCGAAATCTCCATTTTAACCGTAAATAAACAGCTTCAATTTACCGCGATGTGTTTTTATGATAGAAGTTTATTAAACAAAGTATCAATGACATGAACATAAACATGACCATAACTGATAGTTGTAAAATTACATATTTCACAGGTGCAATATTCTTTATATGATATTATACAGTACTATCTATCTATCTATCTATCTATCTATCTATCTATCTATCTGTCTGTCTGTCTGTCTGTCTGTCTGTCTACATGCATGTCTTTCAGCTTGTCTGTCTGTCTACATGCATGTCTTTCGGCTTGGTTGTCTGTCTGTCTGTCTGTCTGTCTACATGCATGTCTTTTGGCTTGTTTGCCTATCTGTCTGTCTGTCTGTCTGTCTGTCTACATGCATGTCTTTCGGCTTGTTTGTCTGTCTGTCTGCATGCATGTCTGTCTGCATGCATGTCTTTTGGCTTGTTTGCCTGTCTGTCTGTCTG
>JAAIIK010000079.1:1042235-1053404 GCA_014706435.1 Silurus glanis
CTATCTATCTATCTATCTATCTATCTATCTCTCTCTCTCTCTCTCTCTCTCTCTCTCTCTCTCTCTCTCTCTCTCTCTCTCTCTATCTCTCTCTCTCTCTTTGTTTCAAGATTGTGACCCTCTGATATGAATCTTCCCCCTCTTTTGTTCCCTTTGCAAAGTGGCTCCATATTCTGTAATTTTAAGAACATTTATTCTTTTAATAATAAATAAAAACATGAATTGTTTAAGAACTGTGTTAGATACTATATGTTCGA
Source organism: Silurus glanis (assembly GCA_014706435.1). Classification (NCBI taxonomy): domain Eukaryota; kingdom Metazoa; phylum Chordata; class Actinopteri; order Siluriformes; family Siluridae; genus Silurus; species Silurus glanis. The sequence continues at coordinate 1,042,493 of JAAIIK010000079.1, forward strand.
CAGATACATATATAGAAGTAAGCGTATAAAGTCATTTAGATTTTTCTGTATTTCGAAACCACGTCCGCCTGAACACCTTCACAAGTAATTAGTGTCATGAAGTTTTCCACTAAGAGTTCATTATGCATTGATGGTGATTTATTTTTCATTTTATTTTACTATTGATACTGAATGAAATGAGACATATGATCGTTCTTGTTCATGATGCAACTGAATCTCACTTATAATTAAACAAAAAAAAAACAAAAAAAGAAACTGGAGCATGCACATCAGATCATCCTTTCCATGTGCAAGTCTATTTGCATTACTGACAAATCCGGCTCGAGGCGTATCTACTAAACCTCGCACGCAGCATCTGAGTTGAATTTTGGATAAGTGTAAATGATTTATAGTTCTGAACACAGCACTGATTCCTGACCTGCATTCACTCATCTAATCCCAGCAGTAGTTAAACTCCAACAGCAGTGGGTTGGAAACAGATGGACGACGTTTCGTACCTTTTAAAACTAAAAATCCACATTTAAATATAGAAGGAAATCGACAAAACATATGTTTTTGTTGGCCGAATCAGATGGTTCTTGTTCGTTTCCCAACAGCACAGTACGCAGCCAACTAACGCAACAGCTTTTAGTCCATGATGTCTTTCATAATATATGCATTAAATAAGTGAAGCGTGGCAGCCCAGTGCTCAGTATATCGTTCTTTTAAACTCAAAGCACCGATTTGTAAACAACAGAATTACAGCCAGACTCTGAGCAGCACAGGGTAGGTTCATAATCACAATACAAACACAATAAAGTATGTTGTTGTTATAATAATGCAAGGCGTGTAATGACAGCAGGTCAAATTCGTCTAATGACGGCCTGTTTCATTATTTTTGACCAGCTTATTTTGCAAAGTAGATTAATAAATACAGAAATATGTGGTTATTCCAAAAATATTCCATTTCCATTTTCTCCTGAAAATACACCATTTCCATGTTCTAATGTAAAATAAATATCTCATGCATAAAGGTAATACAAAAAGCTTCTCCACCTGCTCCACTATTTATTATTATTATTATTATTATTATTATTATTATTATTATTATTTACTTATTTATTAAATCATTATTCAGTGTTAAGCTTCATTATATAAATAAATGTATAATATATAGAAATATTGACTATAATACTAATTTGGTTCACAATTCACTACAATTTAATTGACAATTTATTGAATTAATTATTTGGATTGATTAATTGATTCCTCATCATTTTTATATTATTATTATTATTATTATTATTATTATTATTATTATTTTTATTATTATTATTATATAATGAATTTGTTGATTATTCCGGATTAAGCCTGATTAAGTAACTATTCGAATAAATAAATGTTGGAATAAAATATTAAAATAAATATTAGGATTAGCTATAATACTAAATCATTTTTTTTATTTATAATTTGTGTTTATTATTAATGTTATTATTAATTGTGTTTGTTCTTATGTATTATTATGCATCATTATATAACTATTGTAAATAATTTGTCATAATAAATATTATTTATTTAACAATGAAATAATATAATTCCTAATAAATGCAACAATTTGTTGAATATTTGTTAAAAAAATCAATATTTTTAGATATTTTTTATTATTTATTTATAATTATTTGATTTAATTAATGTGCAGTTTTGTATCGTATTTAATTATATACAAAAATTAATAATAATAAATCATTCTTGATGTATTATTATTAGCAGTATGAATTTAGCAATTATTTATTCTAATATTCAAACAATTATCTGATTAATCTGTTTTTTATTTGTTTATAAATAAATACACATTTAATGATATATAAATAATATTACTGATTTTTTAGATCTTTTTTTTTTTTTTTATAAAGTGTGATTAAAAACTACTAGAATAAACTTTTTTATATATTGCTATTTTTAGACTGCAAGAGTTTTAACTAGAACAAACATACAGCTATAATGATTTGATTTAATTTTTTTAATAAGTGCATGCCAGAGAGAGATTAGAGGAACGTTCCACATGTCTGCGAAGTAAACAAAGCCTGACATGGCAGGAATTAGTTCCCATGTATACCACTGGGATGAAAACCTGCTGTTCAATTGAATGGGCTCGGAAAGATCACGCTTGATTAGCTCTGATGAAACGAGAATAAATTGCGACAACTGAGACGATCCAAATGATAATGTCATGTTTTTTCCCTCGCAAAATGTAGTGTCAACAAGCAGATGTCTTAAGCTGGTAGACTGCAGTGTTTAGTACTTGGGAAAAAAAAAAAAAAAAAAAAAAAAAAAAAAAAAAAAAGACGCCTACTGGCAACATCTGTGAGAACATTGGAACGTCGTATTAGTGGGAAGAAAGGCAGCAATTTTCGGAGAGAATCTTAAACGAACACTTTGGACTCGCTGCCCGGAAGCGATTCTCTCCTAATCAAACAGAAGCGAATAATTGTAGGGAAATAGAATGGAGCGAGCCACCTGTGATTGATTGTGTTCTATTTGCATGCTAGCTTCTAGTGCCATGTACAGAATGTGATCTCTGATTGGTGGTGTAGGTGGGGGGGTTTTTGGGTGGCGGAGTGGCTGGAGACATGGTCGGGCCTGGAAGGGGGGGGGGGTTAGGGTTACAAGATTAATCACATCCGACATGGAAATATTTTAATATTAACAAAAAGTAATAACCTGCTTAATTTGCATACAAATTACAAAGGTAATTGATTGCCAGGTTCTATTTTCAAGCATGCACTAACACACGTATAAGCATGCACTCGTGCGCGTGTGTTTTGTGACTTTGTTTAGCCATTAAAGATAAACAGAACCTCTTATTATAGCCCTTATCAGACTTAATCAAAATTCTGATACCAATCACCCATTAGATTTTCCCAAGACATCTACATCGGCACAATTGATTGACAGGGAAGAAGTTGAAGGAGAAGTTCAAATGTCATCAACAAGACGGACGGACGGGCGGGCGGACAGATAGATGATTATGCTAAGAGACTACATTTCCCATTACCTCTTCCTTGATAGGTCACATGATCTCTGCACCTGCTCCACACTGACACTTGATGAACATGCTTTGTATCTCGTTTGTTCGTTGGATTTTCCTCATCTTTATGCTCAGGTTTGGTTTCTTTTTGTTTTTTTTGTTCATGTCTCTGTTTTGTTTTTGTATCTTTCCTTGTACATTTTGACTCCTGGGCTTGTTTTGCCAGCTGCTCTGTCGAATCAGTCTAGACTTGTTCTAATGTTGTGACTGCTTCTGAAAGAATGGAAGATCTCCTGCTTTAGAGCTCTGATCTCACCCCTAATGAACACCTTTGGGATGAAAGCCTGTTCAAAAAGCGAGCATTTTTACTCAAGTAGAAATGTATACACAGGGAATTTAGCTTTGACTGGAGTTATATTTAAGCAGCCGATTTGTACTCATAGTCTGTAATGTACTTATTGTATATTCATTCAGCACCAGGGACAGGGGCAAGCATTTGTTCGATGAAACAAATTAAAAATGCAAAAACACCAAGTGCATGCCTGGATTGAGGTTTTCGTTTCCAGATGATGACTTTTTTTTTTTTTTTTTTTTTCCATTGTTCTGCTACTAAAATCTTTTCATCACCAGCAATAGATGAGGATTGAGGCTTGAGGGGGTTTCCCGCACTTTCTGAGGATACAGAGTGGGAAATTTTGGAACCAGGAGTTGGCGAACTTGAGGTGTCAAAAATTGTTTGGAACCAGTGCGAACCCGTTTCGAAGCTCTTGTTGTTAGTTATGATGAAGCAGTTTAGTGGTGCACAATGAGCGTTCGCTGAGCAAAGGAAAATCGCGAGGAGCCCGTAATTCTCCGTTCAACAACACGCATAATCGCTGTATGGAGCCATTTTTTTTTTTTTTAATGGCGCGCCCATGTTGCAATCGCATGAACAGACGGCACGCTATCGTGACGTCCCCACTCTGGTAATGACACCAATGCTCATTGAACAACGCTCAACAGCTCCATTAGAACTAATGGCAAGGGGAAAGTAACGAGGTCACGCTGGTTTCAACAATCGCAGACACCCCAGGGTCACCAACTCCTAACTCCAAAATTTCCCGTTTCCCTGCACCACACTGTAGAACACTTTCTGAAAGACTATAGGAAGATTTCATTGAAGGCTGACATCATAAATGGTGATACTATGGTGGCTTGAACATAACTGCACTTACATTGTATTCCAGAAGCATGTGGATTAAAACACTTGTATGCTATTCTTTACCAGGGAGGTGGTAGCTTAGTCTTTAAGGCATTGAACTTTGAATCCAAAAGTCATGTGTTTAAATCTCAGCCACACCAATCTGCCACTCCTGGGCCCCCTGAGCAAGGCCCCCATGAATGAGATAAATGTAAGTCGCTTTGGATAAGAGCGTCTACCAAATGCCAACGGTAGGATCTCCCCCTTATAGTGGGGTGTCCTAAATCTTATGTTGTGAGCCGGTGAAAATTGTTAAAGAGTCCTTTTGGCTAACAATCGAGGGCTCTGTGACCTCACAGTTTAATCTAAGACTCCTAAACAAGGTTATATCTCATTTTGTAAATCCATCACTTGGCATAAAGGCGAAGCTCGAGATCAGCTGGCGATGCCCATGTGCTTGAAGTGAGCCCCGTGAAGACGCGGTTATGAGAACTTTGAAGTAAAATAAAAACCCTCGTGGCTTTTGCCACTCCCACACGTTCAAAAAAATCCATCGGGTTTTGTTTCATGCTGAGAAAACTGTTCGATGGATATATCAAAAGTGCCCCACTGAGTATACTTCTTGGGCTCACCTACTTACTGATCTCTCAGGCCCAAGGAGTTTCAGGTCATACTTTTAATATTCCACTGTATTAAATATTAAACTGTAACTATTCTGCCAGAATGTTGATCTCTTGTTGACAGCCTGTGTGCATGTTTTATTTGTTTTTTTTTTTTCCAAAAAATTCCACTGGATGTACCCAGCATTATGCGAGTTGTAATTCAGGTCATGATCTGTGTTTTTTGTGTGTGTGGAAGAGGGGGTTGTGTAGTTAGACAGCATGGCAGTGTCTGGATGATGTTCCCCATGACCCTTCTGCCCCTGTAGCCTGCTGTCACTTTCCAAAAATCCCACAGGGCAAACCGTGTTATTGTGGCCCACTCCTTATGGTGTCGCTCGGCAAGGACTAAGAGGCAGTGCCATGCAAACACACTCAGGATGCCAGTGGCATCTGGCCCCTGCTAACAGTACAGCATCCTGACAAGACGTTGGCCCTCTTTCTGCTGCAGTGTTTCAGCGTCTGGACAAGTTCATCCGTCTGGTGAGGAGAGCAAAAAGTCTACAAGCCATGACTCCTATTAGGACATTGATTATTTACTATAAAAAAGGGATATGGATGGTGAGAATTATCATGTTAATCATCGATTTAGACTGTATAGCAAATGCTATTTAAGAAATTCTAGAAATAGAGGTGAATATACCCCCAACATACATACAATGTCTGGAAGAAAGAAGAAAGTTCTGTGGAGTGCAAATGGGACGTTTTTGTCTCTAACAGAAGAACTTGTGTGAGACGGTGAACATGATTTGAAGATGTTCGGATTCTGCTTCACCCTCCACTGTCAAACATGGGGGGGTGGAAGCTTAATAGTTTGGGGTTGTTTCAGAGCGGTAAAGATTGGAGACTTATTCCATGCAATTCCGTCTGGACCGGATTCGACTTCACAACACGACAAGACAATGGCCTTAAAGCGTCTGTCCAACAGTTTTCTGAAGCGTTATCTCTCATGCTCAGTCCCAGTCACTGCACTTAAATCTTATCGAACTGCTCTGGGATGAACTTGATCGCAAGGTCAGAAAGAAATCTCCAACTAGTGAAGAACACATTTGGCAAGTTTTCCAAGAGGCACAGCAAAGTATTGCAGCTGAAAGTTTTCTTTTTTATATTTTCAATGCAAATAAAGTCTATTTGAGGGGTCAAAGTAAACCTTCATACCAATGCATGACCTGGTTAGTTGCACACAAACAAATGCAACATGCATGTGTCTCTCAAAAACTAGGTGTTTCCAAACTTTTAACAGGCAGTGTACAGAATGCATTTTTCACTTTTCCAATTAGTTTTCAGTCTGTGTGAATGGTGAAAAAAAAAATATTGTGACTTCAATATTTGTATTAATCCCCATGAATAAATGCCAGACGTCTACACTTCAATTACATCTTGATTGCTTGATTTAAAATCCATTGGACAGAGGCACAAAAAAATGCAAAATATGTCACCGTTTCGTGAGGCCAATACAAATGGACCTGTCTGGACCTGAATGTGATGTACAATATAACTCTAAGTACTGTACAAAAAAGACGCAAGAAGAATAATTGGTCTTGAATTAATGTTCGTTTCGTTAAGTGCTTCTAGATTTCTGCGTCCTGCCTGCCAACAACACAGCAACGGGAGACGTTTTTATTTAATCCTTTAAGGTAGCCCTGGAAAAAACAATATTCCTCTTAAATAAACGTGTATGTTTGCTCTGACACTAATACGAGCTGGAACTCGAATACACGTCATTCATGCACATAACTGGAACCCCTATTAGATGCACTCGTCTTTTCATACGATGCCATAAATCCCGATTGCTTTCTAGGAAACTTTCGCGGAAGAACCGGCTCAGGCAAAATTGCGAGTGCTAAGACTTCATGACCCAGGTCTACACGTCATTTCTATTTACGTTTTTTTTTAAGCACTCTTAACAAAACACGTTGCCATGTAACACCGGATGTTGGACGTCGATTTAAAACAATGCAAGAAAGGAACCTTGAGAGGAACCTAACTCAAAAACGATCTTGTTTTGGATTATAGTGGGATTCTACTGTCAGTCGTTACAATGATTTTATTTATTTATTTTTTTTATACAGAGGGGTCCGTTTGTTCAACGCTTTCATTCGAAGTGCACGAGGATGCCATGCATATAGCTGTGTCTGGGAGATTTTCCCAAGTGGCCAATGACCTAGCAGTTGAGTTTCCATTTAACTTCAACCTCAGCAATTTCAGAAAATGGGTCTGGTGCTCAGGGACTTGGTGCAATCAGAACACAACATCAACAGGGTTAATGCTCAGACCAAAGAACAGAATTTTTTTTGCTTTTGGTGTGCCTAGCAAATACATTCCTTTTAGTGTGTGTTTTAACAAAAAGACACCTTTTTCTTTTGTATGTTGGGCACATTTATTGCAATTTGTATGAATATTTGAATTCAGAGATTAGCTATTAATTAGAAAATAGTAGTTACCCATACTCCCCAACCGTTAACCCTTACCTGCCCTTACTACAACACTTTATAATACATATACTTAATGCTAGAACAATAAACTAGAGCAGTCTGTACAGTCGTAGTAACTCCTTAACCCTTTCTGCTACCCATAGGTTCACTGGGTCACGTCGTTCCCCCATTAACAGAAAATGTATATTGTCAAACAACAGTGAATGACAAATAGACTGTATTTGTCACATATACATTACAGCGCAGTGAAAATCTTTTCTTCGCATATCTCAGCTCGTTCAGAAGCTGGGGTTCCGAGCACAGGATCAGCCATGAAACAGCGTCCCTGGAGCACAGAGGGGTTAAGGGCCTTGCTCGAGGGCCCAAGAGTTGTCGATAACGGGGCTTGAACCCCCCCCCCCCCCCCCCGACCTTCTGATCAGAATCCCAGCACCTTAACCACTAAGCTACCACTCCCCTAAAATATTAATAATGTCTACTACATCAAAATTTCCACTCCCCTAAATTTCATTCTGATTCGACTTATTGTTTTGAGGTTTATTTATCTTTTTCTTCTTACTTAGTAAAGCTAAAATTTAGGTCCAAGCTTAATTACCTTTAAAGACATCTTTTGAGACCTTGAAGACTTTATTTGAAATCAAATCAAATATTTATTTAAATAAATAAAATAAGTATTACGTAAATTAAAAGTATAGTATAACTAAAAAGAATGAAAATAAGGTTAAGAATAATATAATATATAATATATATCTATATAAACACTCTTTTTTTTTTTTTTTTTTTTTTTTTTTTTTATAAAAAACTTTTTTTTTTTTTTTTTTTTTTTTTTTTTTCCTAGAGTACACTTTAGTATTTAGTATACACTTTAGTATTTTTTATTCCGAATGCTAGTTTTATGCCGACACCAACACATTTATTCACAACCTAATAACAAATTATGAGTCCGCAGTATTAATTCAAGTCTCTCTTTCCGAACCTCATCCAGTATGATTATTTTTTTTGGGAACGTTCTCCTTTATACAAAGTTCTTATGTCTTTTTTTTAACTAAGTTTTTTTCTGTCTTTCGATTTTGCTTTCTCATGTTGAATAGGTTTCTATGTTCCATAATATTTTATGGTGCAATAAGTATTTTCAGGAAGCAGCGACTCATGATTTCGCTTTGTTTTTTTTATCGAAACTACTCTCAGTTACGAGACAGTTTGAATAAATATTCGTTGACTATACGTATTTAATGGTGATATTGATTTTTATTCAGTGTAATCTTGTTTTTTTGTTTAAATGCTTTGTCTAATTTAAAATACATGATTCTTGAATTAAGATAAATTCTTTTGTTTAGTAACTTTGGTTTAAAGGAAGTTAGTCGTTTTAGGTCGATTCTTTCTGCGAGATACCAGTAAGTGTTCTGCCAATTGGGTGCACCTCATACACTTGGCTCTGGGGCACTGCCTGGTTCTCAAAATACTACTCTCAAGTTTCCATCTTCAGTATATATCAGAAGTGGTAGCTTAGTGGTTAAGATGCAGAACTTTATATCTGGAGGTTACAAATTCAAATCCCAGCACTACCAAGCTGCCACTGCTGGACCTTGAGCCCTTGGAAGTCGCTCTAAATAAAGGTGTCTGCCATGTCACACATCACTCTGAATGGTATTTTAAAATGATCCCAGTCTTCCTCAAAGAGGAAAGTGGGCCTCAGTCTGGCAGATTTACCCAAGAATCCAGAACAGTATCTCACCCTCATAGTGGGGTGTCTTCAACCTCCTGTTGTGAGCTGATGCAAATCACCAAACTGTATCTGAAAAATCACCTTTTGGCTACTAATAAAGGTCTCTTTTGTGACCTTGCAGTTTAATCTAGGATTCCAGCCCAACTTGGATGTTGGATTGCATGAAGCTGAAAGTGGCGCAATAGGTGCTGCACATTATCAGCCAAGCCCTTATGAAGCTGTGGTTAAAAAATAACCGTTGAACGGCTGAGAGTAGTTGTTAGAAGTAGTTAGGAATGATGCAAGACGTTGGATTTGTGATCAGACGGTTGTTTAAATCCCGGCACCACCAACATGCCACTGCTGGGTCCTTGAGCAAGGCCTTTAACTGCTCGGTTGTATAAGTATAATGATTGTAAGAAGGTCTGAGGAAATGCCTTACATGCAAGTTTAATGTATAATAATGATCAGATTGAAATATATAATTACTGGACAGTGCTTGTGTTTGAGTTTGCATTTTGGCAGACGCACTTATTCAGGGCAGTTGAGGGCCAAGGGCCTTGCTTAAGCGCCCACCCGAGGCACCTTGTTCGTGCTGGGATTTGAACTTAAGACCTTCCGAGGCCAGAGTCCGATGCTTTAACAATACTTAACCACCTCCCTTCATTCATTAAAAGCACATTCATTAAAATCCACCATGTTTTCCACCAAACATGGTCACCCCTCATTTAGCTCCTCTAATCGTTCATAACGTATATCCAGCGCAGACTCGGGGTACGTGTTCGAATAATTAAGGCTCATCTACGCCATCTTTACCCCTCGAATCTAATGGGCTCTAACACATTCATTCTGCTACACTTCATTAATGAATTAGTCTGACCATTATATGACGATTATCACGAAGTTAACATTGGAAACGGAATAGTCTTAATGGGCTTTTAATAAGATTTTTTTTTTTTTTTTTTTACTTTTCTTTTCCATTTGTCTCCTACTGAGTGTAAGGTTTGAGGGGGGAAAAAATCAAATGCTGCAAAGGTCATCTGCAATTACATCACCCATGAACTTATCTCTAGTATTGTTTTCTCAAGACTGTGGGGTTTATGATAAATATAGCCTTTTTTTTTTTAACCTAATCTGCATGAATAACCGTGTCGTCGGATGTCTTGTTGGATGTGTGTGGGTGTGTGTGAAATGGAAATTAGTCCTATCCCCTATGCAGTTAAGATGTTGAGCTATTTGCCATTACAGTTTGATCCTATTACATTTTTAATGGGATTAACTTGCTGCCGAATTCACATAATGCATTAGCTGGCACTTTTTTCCTGCGTTTGTAATCTATGACAATCGTCTGTCTCTTTCTTTTACACATACACACACACACACACACACACACACACACACAGTTGTGTTGGCCCAATGCTAATGTTCTCCTTCAAATATCTGATGCAACTCTCTGGTAATGTGCACTAATCACAAGAACAAGAACAATGGTGTTTTATTGGTATATTTAGTTGACCCTTGGTCCCTCTTTTTTTTTCTTTTTTCTTCAGAACTGTCATTTCAGGGTAGCTGACGAGGTCGTGAATCCGTTCCAAGGACAAAAACCGACATCGATCTCTTGCTTACAGAGGGCTGTTTTGACCAGCTGGCAAAAAAACAAAAACAAATCCTAAAGTACAGCAAAAGGGTACGAGCTCATCAATCCAGTGAGGCGATGGGGCAATCATGATGAATGTTATGGATTTGGCTTAGAAATATAAATCAATTAGAAGGAGAACTACTGTAGCATGGAATAGATCAGCTACAAAATGTGTGCATGGGAAAAGTGCACATCGGATACAAGTTGGCGTGCGTATCACGATAGGTTTACACTGCACTCTAAAAGGGGTGAATCAGATTGCACTGTAATAGGGGTGAATCGGATCG
>JAAIIK010000079.1:1053414-1065037 GCA_014706435.1 Silurus glanis
TTGCACTGTAATAGGGGTGAATCGGATCGCACTGTAATAGGGGTGAAACGGATCGCACTGCACTGTAATAGGGGTGAATCGTATCGCACTGTTCTAGGAGTGAAACGGATCGCACTGCACTGTAATGGGGGTGAACCGGACGCACTACACTGTAATGGGTGAATCGGACGCACTGCACTGTAAAAGGGGTGAATCGGATGGCACTACACTGTAATTAGGGTGAATCCGATCGCACTGCGCTGTAAAAGGGGGGAATCCGATCGCACTGTAATGGGGTGAAACAGATCGCACTGCACTGTAAAAGGGCTGAATCCGATCGCACTGTATCGGGGTGAATTATTTCACACTGCACTGTAATGGGTGAATCGGATCGCACTGCACTGTAAAAGGGGTGAATCCGATCGCACTGTAATGGGGTGAAACAGATCGCGCTGTGCTGTAATAGGGGTGAATCTGATCGCATTGCATCGGTACCTGCTTGTTGTGTATCTTTAATGTATCGTATCGCTAGCAATGCATCGAGATGCGAATCGCAACAGCCTCAGATATGGAGATGCACATCTCTATTATGTGTGTATGAATGTGTGCTAGGATTTTTGTTTGACAGTTATATTGACAGACAGATAGAAACATACATTGGTTTTGTGTGATTGGGGATCTGCAGACTTGCTCTAAAATCTTACACACATACACACAAGCATGGAAACAGCTCTCTGGGGCTGACAAAACTTTTCTGCTTTCTGCTTTCGTTACATTGACAGCTATCAGACATTCAATTACCACGGAAGAACAACAGCTGGACTGCATACAGAGAGAGAGAGAGAGAGAGCGAGCGAATGAAAGAAAGAAAGAAGCAACAACAACCCATGAGTGGCACAATCCTGCAAAACACATTTGTCAGGTCTCCCATCACCCCATTTCAGCGGCCTCCTGGGGGCATGGCTCAAATTTCTGGTCTTCTGTGGCATTAATACAGGCATATCCAACCCACTGATGGTCCTTTGTTGAATGCGTTTGGTCACAGGAAATGCGAAGCTTATCTGCTCCTATAAGGCCGGGGTGCTATAGATGCCAGTGTTTCATTTAGTCTAAAATTGGCTTGAAATGAATGAAAGAGCTTTAGAAGTATTTTATCTTCAGTTCCTTTTACGATTTTCTGGAGTATGAAAGAAAAAAAAGAAAAAAAAAAAACACCCTTTGGGCATCTGGAAGAATCACAAAAGCATGAAAGAGCGCTTATAAAAATGCAAAATATGTAGATGAGGCTAAATGGAGCATGGTTACAGCATGCCCCTGAGATTCTAACAAGCTGATCTAGATATTTGTTTTTTTTACTTGGGATTTTACTCGGGAATCAAGTCTTCTCATCTTACAAAACAGGGCATGGCTTCCACCATACAGGGTGTTTCAAGTCAATAATGGTGCTTTTTTTTCTTTTTTTTTTTTACTAATATACTCAAGTACTTTATAGCATAGTGACATTCTTTCTTGTAACGGCTTTGATTAAGGGCCCAAAAGTGGCAGCTTGACAATACTGGGACTTGAACCTCCAACCTTCTGATCAGTAATCCAGAGCCTTAACCACTAATCTACCACTTCCCCATGGTTTTCGCACTCATGGAGCATATAAAGTTAAGGGCCTTGCTTAAGGGACCAGCAGTGGCGACTTGGCGATACCGGGGGGGCTTTAACCGCCGACCTTTCAATCAGTAACCCAGAGCCATGATCACTGAGCTACCGCTTCCCTGTGGTTTTTACATATGCCAGTTTGTCCCTTGGACCAAATATGGTTAAGGGCCTAGCTCAAGGGCCCAAACTCGGCAGCTTTGCAGTGCTGTGGCTTGAACCCCCAACCTTATGATGAACCTTAACCATTGAATTACCACTCTCCTGTGGTTTCACATATGCCAGCTTGTCAAGAAGCTGGGGTCAGCCATGCTATGACACTCCTGAAACAGATAGGGTTACTACCCTTGCTTAAGGGCCTAAGAGTGGCAGCTTGGCAATATTCGGGCTTGAACCTTACACCTTCTGATCAGTAACCCAGAGCCTTAACCACTGAGCTACCACTTCAATGGATTTCACATATTAGGAATCCGGGTCAGAGTGCAGGGTAAGCCATTGTACAGCACCCTTGGAGCAGATAGGGTTAAGGGCCTTGTTTATGGGCTCAAGAGTGGCAGCTTGGTGGTGCTGGGGCTCAAACCTCTGAACTTCCAATCGGTAACCCAGAGCCTTAATAAATGTTACAGTAAATATAATTCGATATTTCCTGTAGGCCAAGCAAAAAGAATCGTGTACAGTACACTCATGTTTTTCACAGAGGCGTGTCATTTCCTGGTTCTCTCATTCGACACGCTTTCAAAAGAAGCGAAGCTTTCAGGGTCTCAAAACAGTGCTGGAGGTCCATTCAAAACACAGACACACCAATATTCTGCACACATACACCCACCTCATCAAACAGAAGGCAAACAGTAGGGACTCTTCTCGGAGAAATATGAACACGAACGCTCTTCAAGGGCACCTCTGGACCCTCGCTGTGGATTGATAAAAGCCACGTGAGGAAACGTGATAGGACTGAGGCGAGGCGTGATTCATCCCCCTGACGCCGCACGCGCCGATCAGTCCAACACCCAGCATCCAGCTCCTGTCATGCAGAGGGGAGGGGAAAAAAATAGGCTCCACTGAGAACATTATGATCATTGTCTTTTATTCCGACGGTCTTCTGCGATAATCCGAGCCTGCATCTTCGGCATCCGTGAAACGATTCCGTGTCGAACTTGACCCGGATCTTTTTGTCTTAAAAAAAAAAAAAAAAAAGAAGACAGTGGTAGGAAACGAACTTGAGAGCACATGTCACTAATGATAAGAACATCATGTCCCACTTACCCAGCCCATCAGCGGTAGCTCTAAAGAGCAGCTGTGTGCAATATTGGCTCCTCACTTTTATAATCACGTCTTTGTCCTCGACAATAGAAAAGAAAGCCCTCCTGGAGAAATTCGAGTCTTCGGCTTTTAGAGGGCCGTGAAGAAGAAAAAAGCCGCGTTACGTCCGATGCTTTTATTATTACAGTTTTTCTTTCATTGGCCGTGTAAGTAGTTTGGATGTACCATGTGAATTCATAAGGTAAACTATTGCAAATAAAATATCTGAATAAGCTCTCGGCCAAAGACTTGTCTGGCATAGCAAATGGCTCATTTGGTTTTCATTATTCAGGTCCCATGCACTCTCCCCCTACCCTCTGAAAACCATGAATTATGCTGTGTTTTTTCTTTGCTTTTTTTTTTTTCCGTCCTATCCCTTCGGTCTCTTCATACCCCTTCCTGGTACAAATATCTGTTCTACCCTCTTACCTCCCCCCAACCCCCTAAAACCTTTACTTCCATTCCACAGGACACACCAAGATCCTGATTAGCACAATACCCTGTTCCCTCATTTTGTGAACCTCCACTGTCTTAACAACTCTCCTAATCTCTTTCGCACACACACATTGATACTCAGGATGTCTTCTCAGGCAGATGTGTCCTGTATATCAAGTTCTTATTGATTTCAATCCTCTGTTCTGCACAGCTTTTTAGATGGGACTGCAGCCGTAATGAGCCAGCGCTAGCGCTTAGCGGGCCATAAAACCGCGAACTGTTACAACATGTCATTATTCGCTGGATGTCTATTAAAGAAGACTGACAATATTGTAAAATATGGCGCAGGCCCAAACGCCTTTCATTGCGAGCGCACCTCCAGGCCATCGCTACGGACGGATCAAATCGGTGAAAGGAGCCGTGATGGGACTATTTTGGAAATCTAGTTTACGCGGTTACCGTGCATGGAAAGCGATGCTGTAAACAAAAAGAAAACGGCTTCAGAATAATGGAATTAAATGAGCACGTTTTGGCAAACAGCATCAAAAAAATAAAAACCCTCACTAGTCTGAAATGCAATTTGTGCAGCTTTATAAGGAAATTGGCAGTTAAGTTTTACTGAGCATCTTCGGAGAATCTGCTGCATTTCTTCCGGACACTTTAACTGTCTCTCCTGCTACTTTTTTCGTTGCAAACAAAACCCCCTTCATTATGTGAAAAGTGGACTGTTATATAATATACTGCTTTTTTACTTACATATACTGTTGAACAACACAATATTTCATATACTGTGTATGTAGAAGTCTGTGTAGTTGCAGGGGGGGCACAATCAAGGGTGGTCAGAGTGAGCCCTAATGCCTAGCAGGTCTCTGAAAATGAGACTCTCTTTGTCATCTGGAAGAAAGGCAACAGAACCATTTGTGGTTGATGGGAAGCAGAACCAAATTACAGTGATTCAATAGCCATGCTGCACTCTCCTGACAATGACTTTTGTAAAAGCAGGCAGATTCCTCAGATGTTCACAGGTCTAGAAGCGAAGCGAAGAATGTTTGAAGCGAAAGTTGGAGGAGTTGCCACACTCTGGCTATGGTGTCAAGGGTTAAGGTTTGGGATTTGGGGTTGGGGTTTAGGTGTCCCATTACGGCTAAATGAAATAGTTACAAAAAAAAAAATTAAATGCTTTCTTCCATCTTTTATTAGAGGAGAGGAGCCGTAATTTGTCACGTATACATTACAGCACAGTGAAATTCTTTTTTTGTTCGCATATCCCAGCGATGTCAGGAAGCCAAGGTTAGACCGTGTGGTCAGTCATAATACAGCTGGAGCATGAAGGGTTAATGGCCTTGCTCAAGGATCAAAGAGTAGTGGTGATACCAAGGCTTGAACCCCCGACCTTAACCCCAGAGCCTTAACCACTCAGCTACCGCTTCACTTAATGCTATTATTAAAAGGAATTTCCAAGACTCCCAAAATGGCTTGAGGAAAAAAGGTTTTCTCATCTGATAAGTGCAAAAAGTAAGATTTTTGTTATTCCTCTACAAACAAGTATCATTGTGGCAGCATCATGCCATGGTGGCGCTTCTCAGACAGGACAACTGGTCAGGATTGAGGACAGGATAAATAAAACGGAATACCGAAAAGCCCTTTCAAAGAAATGCGCCTCAGAATGCATACAACCTCAGACTAGGGTGAAGTTTCACCCTTCAGCATGACAACAACGCAGATGCCAAGAAAATGCCAGCGTAGCTTTGAAACAAGTTTTTGAATGTCCTTGAGTGGCCCAGCCAAACCCAGTCGAAACTTCAGTGGAAAGACCTGAAGATGGCAGTTCACAGATGCTTCCTATCGCAGAACGGGAGAAACTGCCAGAATTTGGGTGTGCAAAGCTTGTCGACACTATCCCCAGAAATTCTCAAAGACGCTGCCAAAAGTGCTATTGCCAAGCACTAAACCCAGTAATGACATTAACAAAATACAGAACACAGGCCTGCTGCAAGACCGAGAGTCCACTGACTGATTGAATCAACCTGGTAGGTAGGCAAATATTCAGGTTGGTAGACACCTTCTGACCACCAAAAGAGTTGCAAGCTGCCACTTAAAGTACAATAAGATGAACAAGCCTCAGTGTCAGGGCCGAGCATACCCTCTGAGCCTCCCTGAGAACATCACTTTTTTTACCGAAAGGACATACCCCAAGCAAAGAGCAAACATGAAGTGAGCACATGCTGTACTCTTCGCACATTCCTATTCTTTTGTCAAATAGTTAATTATTTAATCAATTATTTAATCAATGGTGTTGGGGTAGACCATTATGATGGAAAAGTGGAGCCATGGGTGGGAGTAACTATAGGAATCTCACCTATTGTGCCAAAAGGCTAGAAATGCACTGGTATTGGAACGCATCTCCTGGACTACCCCTATTGCACAAAGCCTTGCGACCTTAGCTGCGGTCGAGTGCGAGGGTTTTTAAAAATATTGAAATCTGCCCCAAAGTGCCCCAAGGACATTGAGTGTTTTTGAGCTGACCAGTATGTGGAAGCAAGGATGTGGGTTGTATTGGGGACATTATTGAAACAGTGGGAGAAGTAGTTTTGCCTTGATTATTCTTGTGAAGCTCCTGATGGTCTGCAGGTTTACTTATATGGCATTTGGCAGAGTAATTCAGAGCGACGTACAATGAAGCCGTTGAGTGTTTGATCACGGGCCAAGCAGTGGCAGCTTGGTGTTGCTGAGATTTGAACGTGTGACCTTTTAATCCAAAGCCCAATACCTTAACCATTAAGCTACAACCTTCCTGGAGGTTGGATAGGTTCTTTATGCTGGGTTTGGATTGAACATTGTGGTCCAGGTTCTGGTTGATTGTAGTGTTTTGGGGTGACTTTGTGAGCCTTTGGCAGACAATGTCGGGAGTATGTTGCCAATAATGAGTCCCCCTGGAGGCACAGAAGTTGATGGGGCTTACAAAAATTGTTGAGATGGGGAGGAGACTGAATGTCCTGAGCTCCCACAGGAAGTAAAGTCACCGACAAGCAGATTTGCCCATTGTCTTTAAGTAAAGGGACCAGAAGCAAGATGAACTCCAAGCTGATGTTGGACGATCGAGAGTGCCGAGAGAATGTGATTGACCTCTAAAGCCAAAGTCTGTTTGGGTTGCTTTCCTGTCACTGTGCATGCTAAGTGTTTAATATGGCGGTATCTGTTTACTTTATCTTTGCTTCATCTGTCAAGAATCGTCTGCCGCGGATAGCACGGACTACAGAGACACTACAATTTTCCAAAATGAGATATTATTAGATATTAAGATCCTTTGATAAATGGTGCCCGTTATCCGAAGATCACACAGGAGAAGGTGTGGAAGAAAGTAATAGAAAAAAAAGAGAGAAAAAAAATGAGGCAGTGAGGAAGGAAAAGCAGAAGAAGGATGCCAGCAACTGAAAATTGCAGCAAGCATTTCCACGCTATCATCCAATCTGTTCAGGGAGATGGCAGTTTCAGATCTGAGCAGGTGTCTTCCTCTCGTCCTATTACCTCTGCTATGTGTAAATTAGATTTATATAGAATCTCATAAAAAACACCCTGTTTTTCATTCTCAAGTTTCCAGTTTGCTAGCTTTTTTTTCCGCCTTTTTTTTTTTCGATTATTATTTTCTGTGATGCCGAGACATTGTTGTCAAAAGCAGGCAAATAGCCGAGGAGAGGCAATGCCACGGTGTCTGAGGGGGCAAATAAAATGTGATTTCAGGAAGGAGTGAGGCTGTGGGGCTGCCGAGTGACTAAACGGGGAAATAAGTGGGGCGACTTCATTTGTTCACGCGGTTTATTAAGTTAGTATAGTCACTAGAACGCTTTGCGAACGAGGAGATGTACGCGGTTCCAAATCTTTCGGAAATCCTCCCGTCCACACGGGTCATTTATTTAAAGAAAGCCACAGAGACCACAACTACAGCCTGCACTGTTATTCGATGCAAATCACGAGTTTCTTTTCATCTTGCAATGCTCAGTTACAAACAGTAATTAGACAAACTTTGGAAAACCCTTCTTTGAATAGGTGGTAGTTGAGTTATTAAGGCTCTGGTTTACTGATGACTGGGAAGATTGGGGGTTCAAGCCCCGGGATGATCAAGCTGCCCCTTCTGGGGCCCTTGAGCAAGGCCCTTAATTCTTTGTGCTCTTGCTGTATCATGGCTGACCCATGGCTGAAAAGTTTGCGGACACCTGACTATAAGATTTGTTCGCACTTTTTGAACGTTCCATTCCCCATTCAGTCTCCATTCGCTTTCATAGAAGCCTCCATTCTTCTCCGTTCATACTCGATTTTGGAGTGTTCTTGTGGAGATTCACAAGTCAGGTGACCTAATACTATTTTCCATATAGTGTAGACTATAAGAAATGCGTTTTTGCTGCATGTCTGACCATGTTTGCACCTTTCCTTTCGTTTGCATTGCAAATAATCGCTGTTTGTGGTCCTGATTTGGTGTCTCTGGCATGGTTACTGTACCTCCTTCCTGACATGACAGCACATACACACATACCCTTTTTTTTAGCTGCTTAACACCCCAGAACCGATAGGGCGGTGTCATGCCACATCTTTGTTCTCATTTTCCTCTCACGGTGAGATGAGAACGGATAAAAGAAGGAAGCCGAGGAGAAAGAGAAGAGCTGAGAAATGAGTGTATATGGAGATGAAATAGTTACACGGTTTTTTTCTTTTCCATGAGCGTTTCACACTAATCAACTCTCTAGAGAAATCTCAGACTTTTATGTTTTTGTAATGAAGGGAAAAAAAAAAAACGGGCAGGGTCGGCTTTTTTGTTCGGGGAAGGGTCAGTCTGAAATAATCACAAAAGTCATGGGGGGTTTTTTGATGCTTTTTTTTAAAATAGGATGTGATTTAAACATAAAATAAAAGTATTTCTAAATTCGAATATATTAGTATCACAGTCGGGGGAAGAAATGCAAAACATATATATATTTTTTTTTTATTATTATTATTATTACAATTAATACATTTAAACATCAACAGTTTTAAAAACAATTTTAAATAAAATTTTAATAAAATTGATAAATTTAATTATCTATAGCTACGATTTACTTAACTCTTTTACTTATTTCGGCATAATTAAACAAATGTCTTCATTCCTTCCGTCCTTCATTCGTTCGCTTCCTCGATATGCAGAATTGTCAGGATTTTCTCCTTTTACGAGAAATTCTTGAAGCTGGACAAAAAAACGCTAAAGAACATCATCATTTTTTTTTATTTTAATTGTTATTATTCTGCAGAGTGAAAACAATTAGTAACTTTACCATACACTATAATGACAAAAGTATTGGGACACCTGACTTTTTCATTACTGTATGTGCTTCATCGCCAAACAGTAGCACAGGACTGGATGCATTAACATAAAACATCTGGGATGGAGTGGAAGATCCACTCCGCGAGTGGCCTGCTGTAGCGCTAACAAATAGGAATTTCACGTGGAATGGGGTGGTTAAAAAAAAAAAATCAAAAATCAAAAAGAAACCTTATCAGGTGTCCACAAACTTTTGAGGTGAGAGCACAAGCGTAACCTCCACTCTTCTGGGTAGATGTGTGGCTGAGAAGATTTAGGACACAGGAGGAAGCCTGGGGTGCAGTCAGCGTTCTAATTCATCTCAATAAGGTTGTTGCGTTTAAAGAAATATAGCAGGAGATCTTCCACGCTGACACTTGCGAAGCATATCTTCATGGAGCTGGCTTTGTGCACAAGTATATTGTCATGATGGAACAGGTTTCGGACTCCTTGGGACATGAAGGGAAAATGTAACGCCGTATCTTATGCAGATGTGTGTCTCCAAGGTTGTGGTAACAGTTTGGAAAGAAACCACATACAGCTGGAAAATTCAGGTGTCCCAATACTTTTGTCGATATACTCATTTAATATACAAAACTTTGGCAAGTTTCTATTTTTTGAATCCGCACATTTATTTCCTCACATTTGACTCGGTGACACTAACAGAGACCTTTCAGAGAGAAACTGTGGACATTGTGGACAGTGTTGATGGTTGTTGAGCACAGGGTCTAATTGTTCATTGACCAGAGTAGGAGTAGTAGAGGAGGAAGTGATGTCATTAGAATGTAGATTAACAAGAGGATGGATGGATAATATATAGATCCATAAATGGATGTCTGGATGGACCAATAGATGGATAAATTGATGGATGAATGGGTGGGTTGATGGATGGATGGATGGATATTAGAACGATATAGATTCACAAGGGGATGGATGGATGGATGGATGGATGGATGGATGGATGGATGAACAAATGGATCGATGGATAGATCAATAAATGGATGGATGGATGCATGGATTGTTGGATGGATGAATGGATGGATGAATCAATAGTTGGTTCGATCAATGGATGGATGCTTTAATAGATGGGTGCATGGATGGATGTTGGAACAATATAGATTCTCAAGGGGATTCATTTATCAATAGATGGATTAATTAATGGATTGATGAATGGATTAATTGATCAATAGTTGAATGGATGGATGGATGGATGGATTAATGTATCAATAGATGGATTCATTGATGCGTCGATAAATGGATTGATCGATCGATGGATGGATAGATAGATGTTAGAACAATATAGATTTACAAGGGGATGGATGAATGGATGGATTAATAAATAAATCAATCGATGGATAAATAGATTTGTGACTTGATGGATCAATAGGTCGTTCAATCGATGGATACAGATTCTTAAGGGGATTAATGTATCAATAGATGGATTAATTAATGGATCAATGGATGGATGGATCAATCTATTGACCAATCACAAGCCCGGCCTTCTAATCGCTGGTGATTAAAGAAAAAAAAAGATATATTCCACCAATCCCCTAATGATGAATGATAGGAATAAAGTGTTTTTGTCTTCCGCATAACATGTTTTGTTGATCATTAGGTGATGCACTGTTGAGTTGGACATCAGTGGGATTATTTAGGGTTAGGATTTTATTTTTCATATACACAATATGGACAAAGGTATTGAGACCCCTGGTTTTTCCAGCCATATTTGGCCTTTCTACAAACTCCAAGCACACGATTAGACGCACAGTTGTACAGGACGCCTTCTGGATGCGTCAGCAGGAGATTTTCACAGGGACTAAACATGGAATAAAAAAGCACATACAAATCTTATGCTCAAAAACATAAAATTTCACATTTTCCTGGTATTCCTCTGCGTTTCCTGGTTTTCTCCTTCAGTCTTTAAGCGTACGAGCTAACCTAAATGGCTGTAGAAGTGAATTAGTGTGTGCACGGTAGATAGACTGGAATGTATTGTGTGAAAGCAAATGATTCTCCAGGGATTATGGTGGGTTGCTGCGTTTCAAGAATTTTGATTAGTGGACACAGCATTCCACGTTCTCATCGCTAACTTCAAATGACCAGTAATGTTTGAAGGGGGGGAAAAAATCCGTCAACTTCTCAGTGCAGTTCTGTTTTAATTACAGTCAAGTCCAGTGGTCCTTAAAGTTCTTCGAAGGTTTCGGTGGTTATGATGGAACATTTCCTATGGTTTAATTATGTCTTACCTCCGGCCAAAAGCAGAGGCGACCAGCTGCAGATTAATACACACCCCTTCGCCAATTGAAGACATTAAGCATTACAGAGACAGCCTTAGGGCCAGGTATTGATGGTGAGAAAGAGGGAGAGAAAGAGAGAGCCGCAGGAAGGCTGAGGATAATGACAAATGAGTGAAGAAACCATGGTATGAGGTCTAAAAGCGAGAGAGAGAGAGAAAAACCACTGCTTCACACTCAGTAAATAAACAAGCTGGGGCTGCTGTCAGCAAGCCATGTATTTATCACTCTAATGGCTACCTTGGGGATGGTTAAATGTTTCAAGCAAACATCAAGGTCATTCCGTCGGCTAAATAACGTAATGAACTTTGGTAAATGTCTGATTTGTGTGCGTCTTAATGTGGTGGAGATGATGGACACCGAGCCATCCTTGGTGCACCCAGCGATCTAATAAGCCTCTCAGTCTGGCAAATAAGCCTAATGTATTTTGTTGGATCATTTGCCCTCTTTTTGCATTAAATTCCCTCTGATAAATCTGATAAATATCATTGTGCAACACAGTGTGCAAATATTGTTGTGCATAGATATTTATCCTGGTTATTCACCTAATCCTGTACTACTGTACAACAGGAGTATAGTGTATGAATGTGTGTGTGGTGTGTGTGTGTGTGTGTGTATATGTGTATGTGTGTGTATATAT
>JAAIIK010000079.1:1070017-1091352 GCA_014706435.1 Silurus glanis
CCCCCCCCCCCCCCCCCCCCCCGAATTTCCCAAAACCGCCTGAGCGCATGGCATAGGCACAAACCCGATTTACTTAGAAAGCTTTCAATCGAGTTTTAAAGTGCGTTTTTGGGTATGGTACACAATATATATATACTATTGCTTTCTCAGTCTAGGCATTGAGATGGAATTAAAGAGATGATTCCACGAATGAAAAATAGGCTCGGCCGTGTCGGGTGTACGCAGAAAGATTATTTCATAATTGGCTTCTCGTCCTAGAGGAGGCTGTACGGAAGAGTTAGAGACGGAATAAAGATTAAACAGCAAAGCAACCGAATATCTAACCGTGGTTGAATCTGTGTCGCAAGCAAAATTTGTGGCCCATGGCATTTTGCGTATTGAGGAGCCAAAGGAAACATGATGGGAAAGGTTTTGTGGGAAAGTCTGATTAATCTAGACATATATGTTAAAATAATACTGTAAAAAGGCTTGGGTCTTCAACCGGGGATCCGCGACACCTATGGGTACTGCAGGGGGTCCGCTAATTAAGGGTGAATAACAAATAATTGTTGAACCAAAAAAAAAAATATATATATATCAGACTGGACAGCAAGATACATAGTATTACTATAAGAAAACCTTCAAGAGTCTCGAAACCTGGATAATAAACAGTACCAACCTTCCAAAACGGCCATGACGCAATTATACACAATTTTATATCTAGAAAAATAAATGAACTAAATACATCAAGAATCACGGATTCATGACTTGATGCCATTTCAATAGTTTTCATCAAATTAGCTGCGTTTTGCATCCCTTTTCTCTCGTTTTCTGTTCTAATTATTGTTTGCACCACCTTTTTAAATCTACCTTAATTCAATGGCTAATTCATAGAATAAAAATAATTTAACGCTGCCGTTCTAAACGAATGAAAGAAACCAGCAGACAGGTTATTAATCTGAAGTGTCAAATATGCTGCATAGTTTGCATAGTTTAGCCAGGCTAGTTTAAACAGACAGATTTTTTTTTTTTCACGGCGTTTGTTTCATTTCTCCTCTTCCATTGGTAATAAACAACTCTAAAGGTTTCTTTATCCAAGATCATAAAGAATTCCCATTATTTCTAAGAAGAAAATGTATAGAAAGCAACCAATTAAATTTTTTTTTTCCAGTCTTAGTGATTCTTCAACGTACCTGCATGTCTATTTGATATATATATAATTATTTTTTTTTTGTGTATATATGTATTATATATATATTATATATTATATACATACAAAATCTAGCCTTATGTAAAAAGTAGCTGTGATCAAAACAATTTGACAAAATTCTCTAAATTTCAGGCCGTACAAAGGTAAAGAAAAAAAAGAAAAACCTTGGGAGTAATTCGATGACAAACTCAAGGTCACGAAGAGAGACCAGCGGAATATAAACTACCAAAGCGCACAGGGGTAATCGAAAAAAAAAAAGGCGAGCGATCGAGAAACTAGGCAAGGTCATTCATCACTAATAAAAAGCACTCCGAAACTAAAGGATCAGAATTTGCACGAACATAAACTGTTGGCAAGGTTTCACATTCCTAATGTGTTCATGGGCTTAAATATATAGACAGGAACCAGAATAAATTGCCTAAAAAAGAAAAAAGATTCTTAATTTAGCATTAGCAGAACTTTTTCGATTAAATCTATTGGTAAGGCATTTTTTTTTAATAATGCTTACTTTTTTATACTATATATAAAATATAGAACTTTTTATTTCTTAAAAAAATCGTATAGATTTTTTTACGATTTCATACTATATACTGTATGTAGGAGGGGTTGGTGGACGACAGCGCAACAACATCCCAGTTCCATCAAAACAGTGTCCCAAATATGACTTAGACGGCTGTTCCATAATTGTGGGGCTTTGTAAAAGAATGTTCTTGCCCTATTATAGACTTGAATATTCTAGGTACTAACAAAGAGCCTGCACTTTTTAAATACAACATTTTTATGGTAACAGTTTTGGAGTTTTGCAGACATGAACAGTTACAAAAGTAAATGGCATTTGTTCCTATAGTTAAGCAGCTTTTTCATGCATCTGTACTTTACTGAATTTTTCCACGTACAAGTCAAATATCGTACTTTTTACTCGCTCTAATTTTTTCTATTTGAGCGGATAAAAACGTCACGTTTTGTACTTGTTTTGATTGCCGCTCCGCGGTATCTACTTAGCATGAACATACAGTTCAACAGCAGGCAGAACATTTTGAGTTTTCGGCTTTAATACAGTAGATATCACTCAGTGTTTGACTCATTAATATCATTCTATGAATAGATCGGTGTGCTGAGAGTCCCATTAGAGCCTTTTAACATTAAGTGAAGACATTAAAGTAAATTTGTCTTGTGATGAAAATGATTATAGGAACATTACAGCCATTCTTAATCATATTACTTTGGAAGTACATTTGAAAGCAAAAATGTTTGTACTTTTAATCAAGTTTAAATTTAGCACTTTTACTGGAGCCAAATTTGACCAAGTGGATCTCTCCTTTTATGGAAGTTTCGGACCACATACTGTATGGCTTGAAAGGTCAGTTGTCCCAAGAAATTTGTCCATACAGTGTAGTTCTCGTTAATTTTCATACCCAAGTGCAAGAATCAAGTACTTTTTCTCAAGTAGAACTTTAAAAGGAAGAGTTTTATGTTTATTGGAGTTGTATTCCAGCAGGGGGTTAGTAGTTCGTCCAGTCCAGTGCACGAGAAGTGTTAGTACATTTTTCTTTTGTGCAGTAGTGTATTTACAGTACTTATTTTCCACACTGGAGAAATTGTGCCAGGGTTTGCACTGCCGCATCCAATAGACTTGCTTGTTTGATGACTAGCATTATCTGTATACATGCACTTTGGGAAGCATATGCTGAGCAGCTGGGAGGCAGTAGTAGAGCAGAACAGTGAGCGTCTGACAAGATACCAATCAGAAATGGCAAGCAGATGTTTAGCTTTTTCATCAGTGTGAGGCTCTCGAAGCATGTGTCCAGCTGCTCATTAGCGGACTTTACATTTGTTGACTTTTTTTTTTTCGCCACAGAATGACTAAACTTTGCATCAAAGGTGATGACGACGAGGATGAGGATGTTGCATGGTTTCAAAATTCGTTGATCTTGATTAAAATATGCGCTTTGCAATAATTATTATAAATACAGGCTCTTTTTTTTCTTCAATGAAAATCCAAAACCCGCTATGAAGGTGTGCGAGATCGAGCGAGATAAGGGACACGTGTAACACATCTAATTACGGTTCTGGCGTATTTCTGAACCTGTGATCTTTCTTTGTGAAATTCGGAGAAGAAGCACGAAATAGCAGTTTCCAGCAGAAAAAAAAACACTTTGACAATACAGGAATGACGACCGTATGGCAGATTTTGGTATCATCGGGTCAAAGCCGTATTATGGCAAATAAGTGAAAAGTTGAACGTCCATAGAAAGTTGTAACTTGAATGCAATCCACCATCGGCTCTGTCCCATAGTGTTTTTAGAGCTGCGAACAAATGAGGAGGATGCTAGTATGTCGTGATGACGGTCACTCTTTATCTCCGCACAATGCATCAGTTCTCATCGTTTTCATCAGCGTTTTTTTCCACGTTTTTGGACTTTACTGAAGTATTTTTATTTGGGGAACTGAACTATATTTTGCAAGATCAGTGGTATCGACGTATCAGGATTATACACTAATCAGGCATAACATTATGATATTATAACATTCTGAGCGGTGAAGTGAATAACACTGATTATCTCTTCATCATGGCACCTGTTAGTGGCTGGATATATTTATTATATTTATAGCAATGGAACATTTTGTCCTCAAAGTTGATTTTAGAAGCGGGAAAAATGGGCGTAAGGATTCGAGCGAGTTTGACAAATTGTGACGGCTAGACGACTGGGTTTAGAGCAGGGGTCTTCCTCCGAAGCGCAGCCAGGAGCATGGAAGTACGGGAAATACTAGTGGTAGGAAGTTTTCTCATGGCAATTAGTAGATCTGACAGTGAGTAAGGTGGAATCGGGACCTTATAAAGGGGAAAGGTAATGGGGAACAGGTGTAGGTGATTAGAGCAGGGAGAGGCTGAGTGAGAGTTAGAGCCTTGAAGGGAGGCGTGGCTGGTGGTTCCCTGACAAAATCACATTGGTGTTCATTTAAAAATGACAATATTCAAATATAGATGACTAGATATAGATGAATATCATAAATTATTAAAAAAAAATAACATATAATTAAAGGTAAATTGAGCAAATTTGTTATTTCAGAATTGTGTATCAAAATGGTAGCCCTTCACATTAATCGGTACCCAAGAAGAAGCTCTCAGTTTCAAAAAGGTGGGTGACCCCTGGTTTAGAGCATTTCCAAAACTGCAGCTCTTGTTGGCTGTTCCTGGTCTGCAGTGGTCTTATCAAAAGTGCTCCCAGGAAGGAGCAGTGTTGAACTGGTGACAGGGTCGTGGGCGGCCGAGGCTCGTCGATCCACGTGAGGAGCGAAGGCTGGTCTGATCCATAAGATAGAGCGTGTGGTCCGATCCAACAGATGAGCAACTGTATCTCAAATTGCTGAAGAAGTTAATGCTGTTAATGGACTGTTTTGGCAGCAAAAGAGGACCAACACAATATTAGGCAGGTGGATATTTGAGATTTTTGCACCACGAGGGTCTTAGTAAAGGGTGTTTAATAGGGTTAGAGCTCTATAGCAGGCCAATCAAGATCTTTGGGGTTTGGGTCTCGTAGTTCAAGTGAAAGGGCAAATTTAATGCTATCGCATCCGAAGGCATCAAGTCAGGTCTTAATCGTGTTGCCCATATAGTGCGTATAAGGGTTAAATACTCATTCAATTTGAATAGAAATATTTTACTGAAAAAAAAATCAACCTTTTAGGGGGAAAAAAGGTTATTAATCATCTAATTTATGACATTTTTGTGAGTCCTCGGCACACATGCCCAGAGATTATGAAGGAAAATTAGTTTTGAGGAAAGGTGGGCAAAACACCGAAATCATTTCCTCACTTCATGAGACTAAAGTTATTGTGCGGGTGTCACCGTTGGGGGGAAAAAAAAAAGGTTTCATAAATGAAATCTAATTAAAATCTAATTGATGAACTGCAGCTGCGATGCCGAGTGCCGCTTTTCCACGCTCACTCGGGAGTATTGCCGTGGCCTAAAACGATGTTCCTCTCCCATCGATGCACTTATCTTAATGATCCCGTATTTGACATCAGCAGCAGTCAAATTTATGATTAGTCATGTGAGGCACCTGCATGCATCAGATCATTAGTATATCGGCGCCATCGCGGTCTGAACCGAACACGACCGGCGACGGCCTTTTTCCGTTTTAAACGACTTTTTTTTTTTTTTTTCTACGCATTTTCCGCCAAACGCTAGCGAGTAGCATCTTCATCATGGGTCTGATGGCTAATTATTCGCTTCTCAACAAACGGCTCGCGTTTTTTTTTTTTTTTTTTTTTTCCTCCAACAAAATCACTGTTTGGCTTTCTGATTTCTCCACACCTCCACGGGAACCTAATAGTCCGTCATCCAGGTTAAAGCAATTTGCGTTTATTTATCCCTTTTCTTTTTCCTAAAAAGTGGGTCAATTTTAATTTCACTGCGAATAGCAAGGCGATAAACAAGAGCACGTAGCGTTTGTATGACGGAAAACCCGATGCCTGGTTAATGAAAGCTCTTCATAGATCTTTCCTGTTAACCACAAAACCCTTTCATGGGTTTTAATTATCCTGTCTGAATATGTGGATGCGTGCAAACACAAGCTTGATTGATTCTGTTTGATAGTCTCTGATCAAATTTCAAGCAAATTCAAAACAAATTTTTTTTTTTCCTTCTTCTCCTCCTCTCTATATGGTATGAGGAGAAGAGCCAGGCATGAAAGCGCAACGAATCTGTCCACAGCATAAATCTGTTCATCCCACTCCCGCTCATCAAAATTACCCCCTGCAGATGCAAACACACATTTCCATATGAAAAAAAGAGAAGAAAGTAACGAAATCAAAGTCTTGTTTCGTGTCTTCAAACCCACACGTTTGATTTTTTTGCAAATAACCAGTCCTATAGAACCACAATGCCAAATTACAGATAGCCTGCAGGTCACATTCAATTATTCCTCCTGCAGCAGAAGGCTTCTGTCTGTGCGAAAGTGGTTGGTCGGTTTCCATGGCGTATTGACAGAGCACATGAGTTTCATTCAAATAAGAATTTCAATCGCTTCTGGATAAACAGATTAGTGGGGTTTCTTTTGTTATATATATATTTTTTTTAGGATTTTCAAATGATCATCACTGGAATTGTATTTAAACACCCTAAAAATCTTTTCAATTCTCGAGATTTCAATCAAATTGAAATATTCAGATGTTTTCTGCCAAGTGAGCCCGGGGCGGTTGAATCTTCTTGGACTAATGGTGGAGAATCTATCCATAAAGCATGTAATGTAGCCTTGGTTTTGATAAGCCCGACAAACCGAATTCAATTAACCCACCAATGATGCATGAGGTGCATACAAATCAGCTTGGACGCGATACGATCGACTGACTTGGTCCCGTGTGCTGTGGGTTAAAAAAACACGCGTCGGTTAATCCGTCGAAGCCAAAAACAGACCTCGTGACCGCGTTACTTAATCCGTGATGGACGTTTGATGGATCACGGTTCGATTCTGACGTACGAGAATTGGTGGGAATGACAAAGTCGGTGGTTCGGTCACCGAAGTTCTACAACCCCGATTGCGAAGAAGTGTAAAATAAATGAACAGAACGCAAAGATTTGCAAAGCCAAAAACACATTTTATTTTAAAAAACTAACATAGAAAAATATATTCAAACATTTCCTCAGTTTAAATATTTGAATATATTCAAATATATTCAAATATTTAAACTGAGGAAATGTATCATTTTGAATTTGATTTCCTGCAACACATAAAAAAAAATAAATTGCGACGTTGAAACAAAAGTCTGGAAAATAAGATTTCAATCAAATTTAAATATTCGATGTTTTCTGCCAAGTGAGCCCCGGGGCGGTTGAATCTTCTAGGACTAATGGTGGAGAATCTATCGTCGCAACACAGTTTGCCATTAAATCCACAAACGCAGGTTAAATCTCGATCAGGAAGTAGTCACGCGTGAACATGATCTAGAAACGCCGCCATCCTCTCTGGGACAAAGCTCATTTGAAATGTACCGAGGCAAATTCTGACATGGATCAGATGAATCGAATTGTAATTTCTGTTTTGGAAAACATTTACACCACGTCCTGTACCCACAACTTTTTTTGAAAACTTGAAGCCGTTAGATTTTAGAATGACTAGTTTTTTCTTAGAATGGTGGCAATTTTCAGTTACAACATTTGATATCTTTTATTTATTTATTTATTTATTTATTTATTTATTTATTTTTAATTAGGGTTGTACCATACAGCAGGCCAGACCATTAAGTCTTCCAATACAACCTTGTCAAGTGGAGAGCTGGTGCAGGTGTCCGGTAGCCTCCTCGGCTCTTAAGTCGAGTGTGACAACGATGATTTCATTGAGCTCTTGAGGTAATTCCATTGTAACACACTGGACATATGAACGTTCAATATCATGTTGCACTGTTGTAGATATTATAGACACTCTGACCAGGCTTTCTCTACCGTTTGTAGCTTGCTCACTGGAAAAGCCTGGAAAGCTCAATTTATCTTTTCCCCAGATTAATCCAAGAAATACCTAATCACATCTGTTTTTCTTGCCCTTAATAATGAATTACTTGGGAACCAATTTGATTTCTGCTGAATATTATTATGAAGCAAACGGCGTGCGCCAGTCTCCCTGGTTTCCCCGCCATTCCTATTGGTGATTAAATTAAACTAACGCTAAGCGATCCCACTTATTCCATCAGAAGTGGACCCGTCCACGTTGCAATGGGAAACGTTTCAAATCGATGTTGTTAGCAGAGGAACACATGAGAGGATTTCGTTGTTTTGAATTTTAATCTAGAGATTAAATTCAGTTGCAGAAGGTTTAAGGGTTTAAGCAGGAACGTTCACACCGAATTCAATCTGTAGCGCGGAAAATGAAATGATTATTGAATTATCGGGTTCACACCAGATCTGATGGGATTGTAAAATATGCCTAAACAATAAGCTGTCCAGGATTTAGCTGAACATCTACTAGATAGATGATCGCATGGAATTTTCCCTTCACTTGAACTAGAAGATCCAAACCTGTGCTGTGTGATATGGGCTACATTGGTTGAAAGATGGGAACGATCTGGATCTGACCTCCACCGTATTAGGATGGATGTGAAAGATCTCTGCACCCCAGGCCTCCCCACTTCGTTCTACATCACTACCTGATTGAGCACAAGCACTCGCAAGAACATCTTCCCAGAAGAGTAGCTAGTAATATAACAGCAAATGGGGACTAAATGTGGAATAAGATGTTCAGAAAGTACATACCGTATGGTCAGCAAAACACTTTTTTTTCCGTATAAGGATCACTGAGTCATCTGTTTTCTGTTGATCGGTTCAAATATAATTGAAGTTTAGTCTATTTTAAGTTATTTAATAATGATGGCCTTCAGAAATACTGGTATTTGTTTTAATATTGATAGGGGATTGGGGATTGTATTAGCTTAGCGGTTTGTATTAGCTTAGCGGTTACAACATTGGAATTTGACTTTGAAGATCATTAGTTAAAATTCCAGCCACACCAAGCTGCCACTACTGGGCCCCTGCACAAGGCCCTTAACCCCATAGCTGCTCAGTTATATGAATTAAATAAAAGTCGGTTGTCTTCCAAACGCCATAATGTAATCTTGAAAGTGCTTGGTTTTCGACTGAAAATAAGTGGTATCACTCGTCCCTCTGACATGGTATAGCACGATCATAAAGATCCAGGACTGTTACAGATTTATTATCTCGATCAGTACAATTATTTGGTCTTCTATTCTGCGTCTCTCTCATAACCCAGTGTCTGTTGTATTTTTATTCATCACGCAACACAAATGCGTATCGATAGCGAATATGCACAGCACTTAAGTCATTTATGTATTATGGCCTGTACTCCGGCTCTAGAGTTGGCGGACAGCTAATGCAGGAAAGGATATTGATTCCGCTCTCTCTCTCTGTCATCCCTGCTTTACTTCCTTCCTTCCTCGGCCTGACAAATACCATCCTTGGACGTTGGGACAGCGAGGCCGATCTCCCACTTAAGCAAGCATAAGTCAAACTGCAAGTGCGGGACGTGCCTTAATTGTGGTCCAACAAATCAACACAACTGGTCCAGCGGTGCCAAGGAGGTTGAGCCGAGGTGCCTTTTGACAGCGTGTTTTGTTTAAAGACTTTGTCCGACATCAGCAACATTGTTCGCTTTTATCCCTGAAGAAAATCCCTGTGGTTGAACTTAGTCAATTTTAACTCGATATTAAAGGTACTAACAAAGAGCCTGCACCTTTTCATGGCGTGTCATAGACCAAAAAATCTTTTGGATCCATTATTCACGTATACAGTATAGAAAAAGGTTTGTGGACACGTAAACATTCGATGTCCTTTTTAAACATCTCATTTCGCACAGAGTCTCATTTCCTGTTATAATGACCGCCACACTACTGGGAAGATGTTCCACATGATTACTTGTGGAGATTTGTATGAGATTTATTCAGATACAAGGGTGGTATTAAAGTCAGGTATGTGAGGTGAGGAGGCCTGGGGTGCGGTCAGCATTCCAATTCATCCCAAGTAGGGATGAGGTCAGGGCTCTAAAGCAGGCAACTCAAGATCTTTCATATGTTTATGGGTTGAAGATACACAAAGTATAGTGTTCTTAAAGACTGTAGGTAAGACTCGGAAGTTATGTAAATCACAAAACTAATGGTTCCTTGTCAGAAGATCAGGTGGAAGTCACCGAAGAGCAGCATTCCGCTTTGTCTCTCGAGTGTGTCTGCTCACTTTCCACTTCCTTTGACCCATTTCATGCGGGAAAAGGAGAAGATTTTTCGCAGGGGTGGCATATTAGCGGCGTAATATCTCCTAATGTGTTTTGTCCTTCTGTTACTCATTTTTACGAAACTCTTCGTATTCTTCCGACCGTAATTGAAGGCAATCCATTTTGGCGATCGGGCCTGGTTAATATGACAAAATGAGACGCAAATTGAGAATAATATTTTACCTCATGAAATTAAAGCCCGAATACATTCTGATTAGACTCGTGCTTGGCTTGGATGTGATAATGCCTGCTATTCGTCTGGCCTTGTGAGAAGACACTAATAATGAAAAGCATCAGTCACGGCAGGCTTTGACAGGAGAATTGCATTAACTCGGGAATTCACCTGGAACGAACAATGGGTCAGATATGGAATTTGGCCTTTACGGCCTTTGTTATGACAGGAACCCATAATTACTTTAATGCCATTTTATCAGGTTTATAAAAGTAGAGCTATTGAGCTAATGCAATGTACGAAAATGTGCATTTTGTGTTTACTGTTTTTTTTTTTTTTTGTTTTTTTTTTATATATACAGTGTATGGTGTATGTTTGTGTGTATATATATATGTGTACAAAGGTATAAAGGTACAGCATATAGCGTTTTTTTTTTTTAACCAATGCAAATATGTTCAAAATGATGCTTCAGGATACAAATGCCACTTGT
Source organism: Silurus glanis (assembly GCA_014706435.1). Taxonomy (NCBI): domain Eukaryota; kingdom Metazoa; phylum Chordata; class Actinopteri; order Siluriformes; family Siluridae; genus Silurus; species Silurus glanis. Next base: position 1,080,646 of record JAAIIK010000079.1, read on the forward strand.
ATCCGATGCACACTTTTTCAAATCGATGCATCACATCGTTAACTTTTATGCCGAGTGAATCCGGTCTTCCGGGAAGATGTGTCACTCAGGTTTGGGAGTGTTTTTGGAGCTCATTATGCCACTAGAGTATTATTAAAGTCAGGTACTGATGGAGGAGGAACTGCGGAGGTCTGGGTGCATTTAGTTTTCCAATCCCATTCCAACCCATTTAAAGGCATATCTTTATGAAGCTGGCTTTGTGCACAGGGGCATTGTCATGCTGGTCTCCTAGTTCAAGTCGTCCTAGGCAATTTTGTGTCTTCTGAATCCCCCCCCCCCCCCCCCCCAACAGTTTGGGGAGGAATCACATATAGCTAGAAAAGTCCTAATACTTTTGTCCATATAGTGTAACATATTGCACTTGGTTTATTTTGGGGGGCATTTTTATTCTGTTCTTCCACCCAACAATGTATCATTTCACCGCTATAGCAGCAATTAGCAATGGCAATGTCATTATCGCTGCTGCTTGCACAATGATAGTTCATGTAGGTCATGGGCATTAGTGTTTTGAGAGGCAAAGGTCTGCAAACAAATGCAGGAAACTGGGATAAGAAATCTCAAAGCTCAGCTGTTGTGTGGGCAGAATCTTCAAAAAGTGATTAGAATAAGAAAAAAGAATGAGATGCGAGGGAAATTTTGGTCGCATTTTGTCTGTCTGTCTGTCTGTCTGTCTGTCCAGTACATACAGTTATGTTCAAAATAATAGCAGTAGAATGTGACTAACCAGATTAATCCAGGTTTTTAGTATATTTTTTATTGCTACGTGACAAACAAGTTACCAGTTGGTGCAGTAGATTCTCAGAAAACAAACAAGACCCATCATTCATGATATGCACGCTCGTAAGGCTGTGCAATTGGGCAATTAGTTGAAAGGGGTGTGTTCAAAAAAATAGCAGTGTATGCCGTTGACTGTACAAACTCAAAACTATTTTGTACAAACATTTTTATTTCTAGGATTTAGCAATCCTGTGAATCACTAAACTAATATTTAGTTGTATGACCACAGTTTTTTAAAACTGCTTCACATCTGTGTGGCATGGAGTCAACCAACTTGTGGCACCTCTCAGCTGTTATTCCACTCCATGATTCTTTAACAACATTCCACAATTCATTTACATTTCTTGGTTTTGCTTCAGAAACAGCATTTTTGATATCACCCCACAAGTTCTCGATTGGATTAAGGTCCGGGGATTGGGCTGGCCACTCCATAACATTAATTTTGTTGGTTTGGAACCAAGACTTTGCTCGTTTACTAGTGTGTTTGGGGTCATTTCAAGGGCATGTCCTCTTCAGCATAAGGCAACATGACCTCTTCAAGTATTTTGACATATGCAAACTGATCCATGATCCCTGGTATGCGATAAATAGGCCCAACACCATAGTAGGAGAAACATGCCCATATCATGATGCATGATGAAGAGTTTGGGGGTCGTCTCACAAACTGTCTGTGGCCCTTGGACCCAAAAAGAACAATTTTACTCTCATCAGTCCACAAAATGTTCCTCCATTTCTCTTTAGGCCAGTTGATGTGTTCTTTGGCAAATTGTAACCTCTTCTGCACATGCCTTTTTTTTAACAGAGGGACTTTGCGGGGGATTCTTGAAAATAGATTAGCTTCACACAGACGTCTTCTAACTGTCACAGTACTTACAGGTAACTCCAGACTGTCTTTGATCATCCTGGAGCTGATCATTGGCTGAGCCTTTGCCATTCTGGTGATTCTTCGATCCATTTTGATGGTGTCTTCCGTTTTCTTCCACGTCGCTCTGGTTTTGCTCTCCATTTTAAGGCATTGGAGATCATTTTAGCTGAACCGCCTATAATTTTTTGCACCTCTTTATAGGTTTTCCCCTCTCCAATCAACTTTTTAATCAAAGTACGCTGTTCTTCTGAACAATGTCTTGAACGACCCATTTTCCTCAGGCTTTCAAATGCATGTTCAACAAGTGCTGGCTTCATCCTTAAATAGGGGCCACCTGATTCACACCTGTTTTTTCACAAAATTGATGACCTCAGTGATTGAATGCCACACTGCTATTTTTTTGAACACACCCCTTTCAACTAATTGCCCAATTGCACAGCCTTACGAGCGTGCATATCATGAATGATGGGTCTTGTTTGTTTTCTGAGAATCTACTGCACCTACTGGTAACTTGTTTGTCACGTAGCAATAAAAAATATACTAAAAACCTGGATTATTCTGGTTAGTCACATTGTACTGCTATTATTTTGAACATAACTGTAAACAAACAAAACCACATACAATGATCACTGCCCAGGCAAGTGGAGGGAGCTCAGTGTTTGAGGCTCTGCATTAGTGATCAGAAGGTCAGAGGTTCAAGCCACAGTATCGCTAAGCTGCCACTCTCGGGGCCCTCGAGCAAGACCCTTAACCCTCTGAGCTCTGACCCCAGCTTCCTAACATCACTGGGATATGCGAAGAAAAATATCACTGTGCTCCAATGTAAATGTAACAAATATAATGCACCCTTAATTGTAGCAAAGTATTTACTGTATTTGCTGTCGAAAAAAAAAACATTTATCCCTTTTATCCCACGATTATCCCTTTTTTTTTTTCCTCATTTATTAACACGAGTCTGTTCAGTTTTCGCTCAGGAAGTGCAGCTGCCTGTGTTAAAGCAACTGTTGCAGGAGCTGGATTGAATTTGCATTTATGCCTTTTGGGCAGATAAACTTATATTTATCTCATTTATACAACTGAGCAGCTTTGGGGTCAAGGGTCTTGCTCAGCGGCCCAGGGGTGGCAGCTTGGTGTGGCTGAGATTTGAACTCACAACCTTTAGATTCAAAGTCTAATGCCTTAACCAGTAAGATACCATTATTATTAGTCACCAAGCTGCCACTCTTGGGCCCTTGATCGAGGCCCTTAACCCTTTGTGCTCTAGGGGAGCTGTATCATCGCTGACTCTGAGCTCTGACCCCAGCTTCTGAACAAGTTGGGATACGCAAAGAAAAGAATTTCACTGTGCTGTAATGTATATGTGACTAATAAAGGCTATTCTATTCTATTCTATAACAAACATGGCTGTAATTTATAGATACCTATTTTACTTATTATTATATTAACTCTTTCTTTTTCTCTCTCTCTTTCTCTCTCTCGCTCGCTCGCTCGCTCGCTCTCTCTCTCTCTTTTTGTATGTATATATATATATATATATATATATATATATATATATATATATAATATATAATATATATAATGCGTGTGTGTATACACATATATAGCACATCCCAATGCATACACACCTGGGGAACCTATGAAGCTACACATCTGTCCAAAGTCCAAAGACAGCTGTATTCCTTTGTGCATTGAACACAAGGATCAGTAGGAATGTACTAAAAAGCTGATGCTGTGGAATATTTATCAGCTGCCTTTCAGTTTGCCTGTTTCATAAATCGCCCACTGTTATTTCCAGTCCAACAGTGCCCCTAGTGGTGACAGAGACGCATGCACTGATTAGAGAGGCGGTGTAGGCAGAACAGAAGGGACTGCTGGCATGGATATTATGTTGGACACTCGTTCAAGCACTCGTTTATTTATTTTGAACTGAAAAGGCTGTTCATGAAATACAGGTAATCAGAGATGTTAGGACAGGGATGTGTATTAGATCCGGGGGGGGGGGGGGTTGTGCCAGATTTATAATTACGAAAAGTCATTATTTAGCACTATTGAGCAACGATTTGTTCTGTGCAGGCTTCAATTCTGGCAGCAGAATTGGGTTGATGTAGCCTGTACAAACATTAATATTATTCTCTATACATCTCTAGTCTTTCCCTCCAGCTCAGCCTGCTATCGGATAGCGTGTGATTCTCAGACCCATAACTACCTGCATTCAGGGCTTCATTCTCACACGAACGTGTTTAGGAAACACAAAAACGTAACACATGCTCCTTCAATCAGGCGGCGTGTGTATCACTAGATGGTCTAGATGGATAGTCTGTTAGCTGAAAACGTCCCATGTGGTACACCTACACTCAAAAAAACAAAACAATGGGCCAAGCCAAAATAGCACATTTATGAAGCTTTTAATGGTCTTTAACAATTCACTGTTCAGAAAATGAAACTCCTGAGACTCTCCTGTGCCTCCATTTTCTCATTATTTTTTTTTTTTTTTCCTGTTTGGGAATAAAACTTGAAATGAGAATATTCAAAAGGGACCGTAGGTCAAATCCTGATAATGATTCAACTCGCTTAAAATCCTGGGAGTACCAAATTTCCTACTAATATCTCCTGGTGTGTTTGATTTGGGCTGCGTTTACACTTGTCGATGTTGTCCACGCACGCGTCGAAAAGACTGGTGTAAACGTGCTTCTGCTCGGAAATGAAAGAAGAAGAAACGCTACGTATTTTGCCATACGGATTTGGCCTATGTTTTAGTGTCGTGTTGCAATTTGCAAATAATATGACGTAATGGTAACAACAAATTCCTAAATTGAAAACCACGATGTTTCAGATGATTACCTGTGTCTGTCGTAATGTGCTATGGGACAGGGTGAAGTTGAGGGACGCTAAAACCGGGGGCACAGGATCTATGGGATTGAACGTTCTCACGATATCGCTATTAAATTTACATATGCACCATTTAGCAGACTTGGACATGCTGGGATTGGAACTCATAACCTTCTGTTTGGAAGTCCAAAATCTTAACCACTATCAAGCTGTTGCATTTTTCATTCATGGCATTTCTCAGACTTGTTGCACTCATCCAACACAGTAGGTTTTGGGGTTGAAGCCTTGCTCAGGGGCCCAAAAGTGACTGGGATTTGGACTCACAACCTTCAGACCCAAAGTGCTTTAATCACTAATCTACCACTTCCCCCTTGTTGCACCTGGATAGTTTTGTGATGATAAACCTGTTTAGAGCAAGAACTTGGATCATCTTTAAAAAAAAAAAAAAAGAGCCTTTATCCAGAGCTACTTTCTCAAGGGTCTTGCAGTGGCAGCTTGCTGATGTTGGGATTTGAACCTACAACCTTTCAATCCAACAACTTAAAAACTGCCATTACTACTGCTACTTATAAATACACTATACGGACCACAGTATTGTATAAGCTCTGTATGGATCTCTGTATGTACTGTATGTGGAACACACGTCCTGGAAGTGTGGATCATCCTTGTATTTAAATATTCAATATGTGATGTGTGGGTGGGATAAAAAATGTATTCTGAAATAAAACAAATTTATAAAATGAAGGGTTTTAACAACGGAGAGTTTGCGTTTCAGCACGGCAGACGCAATCGTTCGTTGTCGAATTCAGTAGAAAGAACAGCGAGCTCGGAGGATAATGGATTGGCAGGCTAATCCGTGTAAAATATGCTACGTTGTTTTAAAATTCCGCATACGTTCAAGGTCAGAGAGATGCACTGAATGGTAAAGAATATTCAATGAAATTCCATTATCTTTTTTTTTTTTTTTCTTTCCCCCAAGCCAAAGCATTTACTGGTGTTTGTGCCCCGTTCAAAAGATTTCCGCTGGTCCAGACCCAACTCTTGATGCCCCATGCTCCGGTGCATCTTAAGAAGGGGGAACGTTATCTTTATTGAATGCGGCGGCGTGTTGACAAGCCATTTAAGGGCAATAAGTAAAGTGTGAGCTAGCATAGGGTCAGGAGGAGTCAGCCGCTGCTCAAGCTCCAATCTCCGTTCTTAATCTCCGTTCTGTACTCCTGACCTCGCATCAATGATCTGCCCTCTAAGAAAGTTTCTGATACCAAGAAGAAAAAGGATGCTGATGTCTGTAATACATTCCAGGTTCCTGTTCTTTAGAATCGATCACAGGAGACTTGGTCAGGATTTGTGTGTGTGTGTGTGTAGCATTCACTTAGCTTTCGATGGTAAATAAATGCTAAATCATTAGCATTATGGCCATAGAGTGCGTTTTAATTCGCACGGTCTACTTATCATCTGCACCTGTTTCCCTTTTCAGTGAAAGGTCTGGATTTCTCATTTGCGTGCTTTTCTCGTTCATGGTCGCTTTTCTACTCGTTCTAGGGGTTCAATGTACGTGGATACGTTTACTTAGTTAGCTGGATTTTTTGTTGTCGGTTGATATGATCCCTGGATTGTTCATCCTGGAGTTGAAAATAGGACCATAAGCTCAAATCTGCTCAGCCGCCGGCTTGTTTTGGGAAAAACAGGATTGGATCATGGCTATTACTGTATATGTGGACTTCAAATCAAATTGTCAAGTACACATTTATACAGGGTACGACACGTCCCGAAAAAGCTTGTTACGACTGTTCTATAAATAGAAATTAAATATAAAAAAAAATGTATAAATAAATTAAGTAGAAAAAGTATATTAAATTAAACTATAAACTATAAAATATATAAATATAAAATAGTATATAAAATGCTATAAAATATATAAACTATATTTAAACTATAAAGTATTTAAAAAAGGAATTGAAAAATGATATATACTTTTAAAATAAATACACGACCTCTTTTATTTTTTGGATCCTTATAGTAAAGTTCAACTAAAATTAAATAGGATATATTTAATTATTATACGTTTACGTGTTGCTCAAGTTCTCCCAAATTCCACGATGGTTCTGGTTTTAGGAAAGTAATATGTAAAAACAAAATTCAGTTGAAAAAATATCTACTAGTTCTCTACTTGTTTCAATCAAAACTTGGAAAAAAAAAACAGTGCACCCTCATTGGCTATTGTACCATTGGCCAGCCAATCACATACTTGAAGCTATAATGAGGAGCAATCAATATATATATATATATAATTATGTAACGCATCGATTTGGATAAAAGTTGTCATTTGTATGTCGATGCGTAGTTTTTAACAAATTTCCATCATTAAAAAACGATTTTATTATATCATTCTATTTGTTTGATTTGATTTGATTTACCATTTTATTATTTAGAAAGTGACCAATAATTTGTGACCAATATTTTCCACGTAGATAAATTTTTCCACGCTAAACCGTTTAAAATCGTATTTTTTTCCGTTGCATCGTTTTTGTGTTGAATCGAAATCGGATCGCACTGCATCGGAATAGGGGTAAATCGTATCGGAAGCAGCTGCTCATCATCACGTTCTCACGTTCTAGTTACCAATGACTGAAAATCAGCCTTTTGCTTGCTTCCTCAATGTTTTATTTGCTTTGTCTGCACTGTACATAAACGTCAGCACTTGGATCCGCCTTCGTCTCCTTCCCTGACATTGAAGCTTCATTTCAAATCAATGCTATTTGATTGGTTGGTTCTTTTTAGTGTAACTACTAAAACCGATCCTGTGTAGGGGGCACATTTTTTTGCACGAAAGCAATCTCAAACACGTCTGTCTTTCCAGCCGGCTCCAATCCGCCCTGGCAATCTGTAGCGATCTCCATAATTATCAAGTCGTCTCGGTCTCGGCTTCTGAGGACGATACCTCTGTAAGGAGACGTGAAGCGATGGAGGCTGGCGCTGATTAAATGCACACTCTAGTGAGTCGTAGGGCATTTTTGGGGAAGACGCTCTGCCTCGTTGTGGTAGGACCCCGGTATAGCAGATGCGACCTGACACAGCAGCACTCACCAGGTCACAGATGTTCAGGAGGATTTGAAGATGGCAGAACATAGGGGAAAATGACAGACAGCAAACGTCTGAGGCCGATTTGTGAGATCTGTTTTCTATGCACGCACGGACAAATCAATTTCTAGCCATGCCATTTCTCAGGGAAATTCACAGTCGCTCGGTGTAATGCTTTTAGCCGGTATCAATATCCGACGAATGTCATCTTACTCTAAAACCCAGTAGGACACATCTGGAACAGTTATAAATCCACAGGACGGACGGACGGACAGACAGACAGACAGACGGACAGACAAATTTGTCGCTGCACATTAACTTAGCAACAAACACCAGGTTATGCATCCACCAGAAGTGCAGAATATGCATCCATTGAACCTTCATATATCTACTTTCTATTAGAATAAGATGCTTCTTATATCCCAGTCTTTTAGAAACCTGGGGTCAGAACAAATTGTTAGTAATGATTCGGTGCTCCTGGAGGGCCCAGTTGACAGATCTGGAGCTTGAACCCTCAATCTTCTGATCAGTAACCCGGAGCCTTAATCGCTAAGCGTCCAGTCCCATAGACAGTATAGATCAGAACTGCATGTTGATTACAGGCAGTGAAGCATCCATGTCCTTATGGTGAAGAGTAAAATTTGTCATGGTTGTAGGAAAGAAGCTGGTCCTGATCCAGTAAGTTTTGGTGCACATGGGGTTCTTGTATGGTTAGAAGGATAGCAAACAGATTGTGACTGGGATAGGAGGAGACCCGGACCATGATGTGTGCTCAACTCAGACATCTACCGTCATGAAGATGCTCAGCTCAGTGTATTTGGGCCTTAATGACATGTTTTGCGCCACACTTGACCACGATTATGTATCTATTCTGCAAGGAATAGCTTCGCTTCGATCGTTGCGTGTAGGTATCTGCAGAAAAAAAGCTAATGAAATCAAATGCATGACGACAGCGTTAGACAACAATCAACCAATAGTCTACCTGACGCTATTTATTACTGGATTTTTTTCAACCACACCCCCGTCCCACATTGTTATTTCACACAATTGACCATCATTTCAATTCTCGTTCGAAAAATTTTGCTTCGCGGAAACAGCGTGATCGAGACTCGACGCAGGCATCGGCGGCGTCCTGCCGGAGACTCGGGTTTGTTCGGTCGGCGAGTTCATGCCATTGGGAGCACAGCATGTATTCGAGGCTGTCAGGAAGCGACAGAAAATTACTCGCCGTGGTGAATTATGATTGCAGGTGATTTAGTGACTGTGCCAAAAACAAACAAGCTCATTTGCATACACACAAGAGAGGGTAGGATAATCGTGAAAGTGTTTAATACAAAAGAAAAATATTATGTACACACACATTATATATATATATATATATATATATAAATTGTATTATTATTATTGCATTTGGCAGACTTCCTTATACACAGCCACTTACATTTATCTTATTCATGCAGCTGAGCAAATATGGGGTTAAGGGCCTTCCTCAGGGGCCCAGGAGTGGCAGCTTGGGTGTGGCTTTTGACCTCAAGACCATCGGATCTAAAGTTCAATGCCTGACCATAAGATTGGTATTGGTATGCTTTTTAAACATCCTATTTCACATTTACTCCCCATTGGCTCTTACAATAATCTCCACTCTTCTGGGAAGATGTTCCACCACATTATGTTCCACTAGGTTTTGAGACTTGCGCTGAAGAAGTGCGTTAGTGAAGTCAGGTACCGATGTGGGTAAACTGAGGAGGTCTGGAGTGCAGTCAGACTTCCAATTCATGCCAAAGGATTGAGATCAGAGCTCTATAGCAGGCACATCAAGATCTTCAACATCTTCAATCCCATGGAAAACATATCTTCATGGAGTCGGCTTTGTGCACAGGAGCACCGTCATGCTGGAACGTGGGTCTCCTGGTTCAACATCTGTTTAGCGCTTCTTGTAATAAACATGCAGCGTATAAAGAAAATCCTGCTCTAGGAATGCTGGTTATTTCAAGGAAAGCAAGAAGGTTTCATGGAGGAAAGGAAAGCAGGAGAGAAGGAATGGAATAAAATATGAAAGCAAATTTCCATATTCCAGGTTTGTTATGACCCTTTTTTGGGGAAATGTGCAGCAATTGTGTTCAGCCCATAGTCCATAGTGCCTTAAATGCTTTTGATGACTCTTGATGAAGCAGATGCTGACCATAGAAAAGAGAGAAAGAGAGCGAGAGAGAGAGAGAGAGAGAGAGCGTGACCGTGATGTGTATTCTCCTCACGAGGAGTTGACCTTGAGGTGAGGCAGAGCCTGCCTCACTCTGCACAATACATTACAATAGCTGCTCATTCTGGACCACATCAACACCATCCTGCCATCTCGTCATCTCGGCGGCAAAACAACACGAGCCAGGACGCATGCATTAGTGAGAAAACCCTTCACTGCACAGGCCACATAAGTGTTTAGATTGCACCGCACGACACGGCGGCGTAAAAACCCCGATATCGCACATAAACATGCGCCAGCGGATTGTGTTTCATGTGAGGAAATGTTTTTTTTTTAATAAATATGCGCTAGAACATTTTTCTGTCATGCAAAAACAAGTGTCTACAACTCAAGCTCATTTATATACAGTGTATAGAGGGGTAACGATACACGTATTCATATCAAACCGTTTCAATACAGGACTTTCAATTCGGTGCGCATGTTTACCGATTGCAATCTTTTTTACACTTTTAAAATCTGAGTTCCCTCATGAACGCATCAAGTGGCGGATTACAAGTCAATAGTCTTTGCCTCGCAGTTGAGCACAGTGTCACTTTATTATTATTTTTTATTAAAATTCAAAACATACAGCACAATGCCAGAATTATATTTAAAAAAAATAAAAAATTTAACAAGAAAATCCCACATTTTTATGGAGTGAATAAATGAAGGATAGAAGAAATAAAGATTTTTGTTAAATTACACTGAAATAAGTAGAACAGTTAAGAACATCATATATTTAGATAATTAAACGTTAATTTTAAAACACACACTTATATACAGTACACATCTGTATTACCCAAATGGGGTCATACACATGTGAATTGTTGAATATGAATATATATATATATATATATATATATATATATATATATAT
>JAAIIK010000079.1:1091752-1105245 GCA_014706435.1 Silurus glanis
ATATGATTTTTTATTTTATTTAACCAAGCAGGCATTTTATTAAAAAAAAAAAAAATAATAATAAAAAAAAATAATAATTCAAATTCGAAATTTAAACGAACCCGTGACTTAAAAAAATCGCTGCTTCCGTGTTTTCGGAGTGAAAGTTATCCGATGTAAAGCCTTTAGAAATCGGCAAAATACACGAGAACGAAGCTTTATCTGATCAGATTTAAGCTCGGCCTCTACGAGGCCCTCTAGAAGCCGTCCGATCAGGCTTCGGCATTTTCACGTAATTTGATTGGATGCTCAAATCCGTAGCACGAGCTCAAATGTTTTCTTGTGGATCCGATCTTTTGTTTTCATTCCACAAACGGCTGACCGAGAAATTGATTTGGTCGCAGGTACACTTACAAGGACATTTACAAGCTGGAGTTTTGAACATAGAAAAGCTGGACGTCGTGAGGAAAAGTCGAAAGAATTAAAACAGTTTATACTTATGAACCGTTTATACGTTTGTTTTTCTTTCCTTTAGAAATTGGCGCCGAAACCCGCAATTCACCTGATTTTCAAAACCCCAGGAAACCAAAAAGATAATGTATGTGGGAGGTGCAGTTGTGGCTACAGTGAAAGGAGACGTGTTGAAACGTGTTCATTGGGTATCTTGCTTTAGACATGACTTTCATTCTCGCTGTATGAGATTCCTGTCTTTTGTTATACTGCATTTCTTTATAATATTGATGCTATTAGGTGGGTTAATTAAAGTAGGACACCACTGAACACCTGAGTATGAAATCCACTGAACAAAAGTATCGGGACACCTGACTTTTCCTGGTTCTTCACAAGTTTTTACCACAAACTTGAAGACACACAATTGTCTAAGATGTCTTTGGGTGCTCTAGAATGGAATTTGCAGTTTGCTCGAACTAGGAGACCCAAAGGTGTTCCAGCATGACAATACGCCTCTGCACAAAGCCTTCGTCAGGTGTCCACACCCTTTTATCCGTATAGTGTACGTGTCATAGGTTTCTCTCTGTTTGCCTTTACACTGTTCCACTTCAATGACTTTCGTCTGGCCTTCTTTCTTCTATTTCCTATTTTTTTTCTTTTTGACTTTTTCTATTTTGATCTCAGCACGGCATCAGGAAAACTGCAGCTATGTCCAGCTGGGTGATATTAAAGGTAAAGGGTGCTGCTGGCCAGCGCATTCGCTCATCAAGTTTTAAAAGCGAGGCCACCAATGAGAATGTGACGTGGGGGAAAATATATAAGAGCTGAAAGTCAAATGCCTACAAGTAGGAACTGGTATTAACTTGCAAAGGAAATAAAAAAAAAAAAAAGAGAGATGGATGGATACATTCTGAGGGTGAAGGATGGGAGGATCGAATTATATTAATTATTCCGTAACTCACAAATGTTATCCAATACATAGTCCAAGACGTGTAGCAAACACAAATGCTAAAAAAAAAAAAAAAAAAAAAAAAAAAAACAGGGTGTGTGTTTAGATCTTGTCAATTATTATACAAACATGGCCTAATTTTATACGGAGACAGACTGACAACTCGGGTGCCAATTAATTGCGATAGTGCTGAGGAAAAAGGAATGAACGAAAGAAAGCAAGAAAGAAAGGATGTGTGTATGCAAAGACAAACGGTAGCCAGAGCAAACTGTTGTTCTCCCCAAATGCACAATATTACAATTGCTAATTTAGTGTGAAGCAGCCCATCAGTTTGGCAACGAGCATGTTCCTGCAAATATCCACAAACACACACACTAACACGCACGTGTGTGTGTGTGTATGTGTGGGTGTGTGTGTGTGTCACTGTTATTGAATGTTCTCTCATTCCTTCGAGTGAAACAGGCTGTGAAAAATGCATCATCACAATCCGGAATAAATTCACATTGAATAAACAGAACAAATGTCACTTAAGGTGCGCCATCAGACTGAAGTCTAAAGGAAGTCTGAAGGAACGAGGCAAAAAGAGCAGCGCACATAAACTCACACACACGCACTCCGATACGCAGTCGTTTCCAAAAGTATCGGCACACCCGAGCCAAATATATCACCTATTATATGCTACAAATGTAACGTTCGAGTTTGAGATCAAAATATTGCATTATCTGACATACAGGGGTTTCTCGTTGGCCCGGGTTTGCCCTGTTTGATCCATTGATCGAACAATTTATAGCTCTTGGATTGAGCCTCGGGTTTTTGCCCAGTGAAAGCTGCATTCGCTATTAAAACAAGATAAAAAACTTTCTTTCGGCTTCTCCCGTTAGGGGTCGCCACAGCGGACCATCCGCATGTTTGATTTGGCACATGTTTTTTCGCTGGATGCCCTTCCTAACGCAACCCTCCCCATTTATCCGGGCTTGAGACCGGCACTAAGGCTTGTGCAACCCTAATGGCTGGGGTTTTCGGGGGGGAAAAACTAAATGTCGCTTGTTTATAACATATGTGAACATGTTTTGCGGTGGAACCACAGATGGGAAAGTCAGGCGGACAATACGTTTTGTCTGTATAGCGTAGCGTAGCATATGTGCGAGGAATGAACTGGCGAGACCAGTCTTTGGAGATAGTGCTAGATATTGAAGACATTTGGGTTGGAGATCAACTATGGAATGATGGATCAGAAAGTCCCGCGTCGGCTGAGCATAAATTTTTGGAACGGATATACCCAGTATGATCTTTACCCCCCACCACATGACCAACGAGATGCCAGAACTCAGCAGGGACTGGCCAAGGCAAGGCAGAGCAAGCCGTGAAAACGAGGAAAGAACAGAGCAAACGCGGACAACAACGCCGTCAATCAGAGACAGACAGGACGAATCCCACCTCCTGCCTCCAGGACTTCAAAAGAGCACTGATGAGGTTGTCATGCACAAGAATTATCATTCACATTTGAGAGGATATAACCGCGCTCCTGGGTGCACAGATAGGGGGCCAACAGACGGCTCGGCTTCCCTATGACATATAGTCCAAAGAGTGATTTACGCTCACACACACACTCCCACAGAGGAATGGCCCGATTAAATGAAAAGACAAAATAAAGTATTATCCCTGACTTTCTTTCTGACGAAGACACGTTTCAGATTTCATAAATCACTTGTAGGTTGCTGTTCGCACCGGTAATTGCTGGTTTCTTTTTCTTTTTTTTGTTCGATGTCAACCACGCAAGACTTTCTATAAATTAATATGCACATATTTGCATACATTAGCCAGCTAACATGTCAGACTTCTGTTCCGAAGGTCATGGATTCAAATCCCAGCACCACCGAACGTCTAGGGCCTTGAGCAAGGTCCTTAATCCTCAGTTGCTGAGACAAAAGTAAGTCTCTCCGGATAAGGGCATCTGCCGAATGCCATAAATATAAATGTAAATGTTCATTAAAAAAAAAGAAAATAAAACCTAAGCAATTATTATGACTCCTAAATCAACGTGCAACTTATTTCCTTTTCCAGAAACCAGATCGTGAAGAGAAGTGTTAATGAGATGCACGCTTTAATCGCACCGCTCTGCTCGGTTAAGTGACAGTTGAAGGATGACTAATGCGCTCCATTCCCAAACACCCCCCCGCCCCCCCCCCCCCCACCAACCCCCTCCTCCTTCTGCCACGTGAGTCAGCGTCGCTATGGAAGCCGCTGCGACCAACATGGCTGCTGAGGACATCTGCAGAAAACCTGGAAAAAAGATTTAGGATTCCAGGGTAAGTGGGTAAAAAGTGGCAGAAAGGCACTCAAGAGCGAGAAATCGCTAATGCACACAGTTTTTCCGGTTGCCTATTTATCTTGTTCTGACTTTGCAGTCGTGTTGTCACACCTCAATCTGTCTTTTATTCTAGCTCTCTGTGTGTTATTATTTTTCTCTCTCTCTCTCTCTCTCTCTCTCTCTCTCTCTCTCTTTCTCTCGCTCTCTCTCTCTCTCTCACACATACTGTCATTCTCCTTGTTTCCTCAAAGTCTCAGTCTATTTCTATATCCATCTCTTGTTATCAGTTGTGTAAGGGCAGACGTACACCAGTGTGTTTGTGTAGACTTGATAACGGATCCTACAGAAAGAATAAAAAAAAGGGCCTGAACCTACGTGAACTCCTGAACAATAAGCCTTTCGTAGGCACGAAGTTGCAAAACACGAAAACGTTTGTAATATTTAATTACATTCCATTTTTATTTGTAGAGCACTTTTGACAAAAGACACTGGAAGCTCCCAAAGCAGCTTTTAAAGCTATAGGTTTGTTCATCCCTAATGAGCGAGTCAATGTAAAGGAGAAAACTCTCTTAGATAGTATGAGACAGAGGAACCAGACACCAAAACCTCAACGTCAACACCGAATGTCCATTCATTACAGTTCCATCATTGTTGAGGTGCTGTTCAGTGCTGAAATGCAGAACTGTTTATGCAAACTGTGGTTCTGAACCACTATATGAGACTGTTGATATTAATTCCAGTGCAAATCCATCCTCAAAGTTCTGGTGTTGCTTTGCAACTTCATGAATCTTTAGGTTGTTGATGTGGAACCATAACCAGGTTATGATTTGGCCCTCACAGGGTTCCATCTTTGGCCTGTGCCTCAGTAGGTAGAGTCAGTGTGGATATTGATTGTTTGTAATATGAACAAAGTCAAACTGGTTCTTATTCAAAACAGAACTCTCAGGTTGAAGAATCCAGCTAAAAATTCAAGCCAACAGCTATATGCATACACACACACACACACACACACACACACACACACAACTTTTAATGACTTGTGTGTGTGATTGAGAATCACTGTCCTCATTAAGTAATACAGTGATAAAGAATGCAGAGTAAAGTGTGGGAATTTAAGTCAGCAAAGGCCACGTTTGAAGGGCATGGTGTTTGCTGAGAGATGGGGTTTGAGTTTTCTCCCTTTTCTCGCCTCCTGTCACCCCTGTACTCTTTTTCTCTCTCTCTCTCTCTCTCTCTCTCTCTCTCTCTCTCTCTCTCTCTCGTTTTAAACATGCTACATGCTACTGAGATACCAGTATTCAGTGTTTCTGTGTGATCCTACAAAGGCTCAGGACCACAGTTTGCCTGAACAGTCCTCCATTTCAGCACCAATCACTAAACAGCACCTCAAAAATGATGGAACTGTAACGAATGGACATTCAGTGATGCAGAGGGTTTCTGTTTAAATCTGGTTCTTCTGAGGGTTTCTTCCACATGAATTCTTCCCATGGCACCACTCGCTCGCGCATTAGAGATAGACATAGAACTATAAAGAGAAAGTTATACATTCTTTTATACAACTTTATAACCGCTTTATCTCTGTAAAGCCGCTTTGAGACAACGTTCATTGTTAAAAGCACTCTACAAATAAAATAAGTTGCGGTGAGACATGACACTAAATTATATCCAATACAAATTAGTAGTGAGACAAGGACAGGTGTTTTCATATGTAAATGTGTCCTCCACAATTTTGGCCTGGTTTCAGACTCACCCGATTCTATGGGAAACATCTGTAGAGCGTTTGTGGTCTTTCTCAGGCATCACAAACACTCCTTGAGAATACAGTTCAACCCTTTATTTTTGTATTACTTCAATACTTTTGGTGCAATTTTGTATAGCAGAGCCGAAAGACGCTTGTGTGTATGTGAATCGCGACGCTCTTTGACCTTGAAATTACATTGCTTATCGGATTGCATCCGATTGCGTCATCAGTTAAAACACATGCAAATGCATTCGATGGGAATTCTGATGCATTTGAGGCGCAACCAAACTCAAAAACTCTGACTACCTCCAGCAGGTTTGGCATGTTTGGGACTTCCTGGTCCGCCTGACGCCTTTCGCATCACCAATTATTTATGCGGAACGTGTCCTGTTTCAGACTACACCGGCGTGCCAGCGTGAAAGCCTCCCTTATTCATCTGTTCTCACCTAGTCATGTGGTAAGGGTATGCGATGTGTGTGTGTGTGTGTGTGTGTGTGTGTGTGTGTGTGTGTGTGAGCCACCACAGACTCGGCTATGTATAGAATCACGTTCAGAAAGAAAAAATGCTAGAAGCAGCCCAAGAAAACATAATAACATTCAGCAACTCAGTCATGAGCCTCGAGGCAACAGCGAAGAGATGGCATGAGGGGAGACGGACACGTCTGTGTGAATTTGATTACAGATCCTGCAGAAAGAAAGCAAAAAGAGGCTGAACCTTGTTGAGGTGATTTGCCCAATGATGATGAAGCCATTGTAGCTTCTCTCAGACCTGAGATTGCAAAACAAGAAAACATGTTTTGTAATATTTGAATGAACTAATGAGAGAAATGGTTTGAAAGGATGTAGAAAGATAGTTTGGTTGGTTGCTTTGGTAGGTTGAATACCAAGACAAATGTAGGTGTCTTCACGCAAGAGCTCTCAAAAGATGTAGTCAAATTGAGTTTCAAATTGGTTTTCTACCAAACTAGGACTATTAGGTGAACAAAACCTGCTTAAAAAAAAGTACGGCCAAAGGCTGGCTCCCTCTCATATGAATAATATTTAGAGTAGTGTCAGGGCCACACTGGACAGCAGAGGCTCACAAAAGAGGTATGCATGATATGTAGTGCATGGGGCAAGAAAGATAGGGGGCGCTACTGCATGTATTTAGTTATTCTTGTATTTATCGCTTTTTGGGGGGAGGAGGGGCATCAACCATGGTCTTGCATACCCCTGAGGGGTGTACTTTGCATGTACTGTACAGTAAACTCAAATAAAATTGTGAATTACTTGTCATAAATGTTTTATTTACTACTTTAAATGAATAATACAATAATAAACATTTTAATAGAATTTATTAGTTCAAACTCCGAACTTTCGAGCCACTCGCGGCTTCTCGCGAACTATCGGATTTTTCGCGAGTTACTCTCAGTCCGGTTCCAAAAGAAAAGTTGCGAACTATCGAGGTCACGAGTGTCAAGGTTCCACTGTATATATAAAATATATAAAAAGCGAATGAATTGGTGCCGATGGTCTTGGGGGGCGTATCCCCTCCAAATTGACAACAGTTTGCGAAAGAACCGTATGTGGTTCTTTCGAAAAGATTTTGCGTAAATTTGGAGGGGATACGCCCCCCCCAAGACCATCGCCACCGAATCATTTTAATTTGCAGAAAATTTGTTTGGTGTGTGTGTGTGATGTAGTATGCCATATTATTCATAATTCTACACTATTCGTGTTATTACACACACATTTGTGTATGTCGTCTCGGATCACAAATTACCACCAGCATCCAGACCTTCCTGGGAAGCTGAAGAGCTCAATATGACTGGAACTCCTGAGGGAAATTGTGTTTTTTTTTTTTCCCCGTCTATTTAATAAACTAGCATGCTAGCATATCGTCCTGTCTAGCCTACTTTATATTACAGCCTGGTGTAGCCTATTGTCCGAACGCAGACGTTGAATTGAAAGCCGCGAACAGAACAGTGCGATACCTTGCATCATTACAAGCCTAATAGTTTTGTTTTTTTTGCCGTTTTGGTTTAATCTGTCATTTTTTCTTTGTTGCTCTTTTCTTCTCGCCTGTTCTGTTCTATTCTATCCGTTGATGATTGCGCCACCATTTGAGGCAATGATACTAATAACAGTGTTTGATTTTTCTCCTCAAAGGGAACGAACGGCGCCTCGACAAACATGTCAAAGTGAACAAAACGCTGCCTGTCAGTGCTTTATGAGGCTTCCTGACCGTAAACAGCCTGACCTTGGTTTTCTGAGCGGACAGACCATGGCGATTTTTAGTACCGCTATAAAACATGTACATTACAGTCCCTTCTAGTCTCATATGCTTCACCCAGAGCAACAACACCACACACACACACAACGATTTGGAGAACAAAAACGCCTGGTATAGAGCTTTGAGCAATCGATGTTGTCCCAACGCATCTTTACAGAAATAAACCAATGACACATAGACGTTTTTTCACGTCAGGAATTTGTGTCTTTGATCTCTCGTGAGCTAGACTGTGATGGCCTCGAGAAGAACCAGACTTAAAAGGGGGGGCTTCGCCGTCTCAGAAACCCTGAACGCCCATTCGTTACAGTCCCATCATTGCGGAGGTTCGGTGTTTACTGTTGGACACTTGGGGGGTAGTTTTCCTAAGACATTGTAGCAAAATTGTTGTTTATAATAATTACAGCCCAAATCCATCTTGAACCATCTTCAAATTCTCCTCACTATTCCCCAGATCAATCAAATAACATCTCCCCTTTACCATCTCATTCATTTCCGACACCAAGGTTAATCCCATCCCTGCAAAATATACCCTGAATGCTTCCGACATGTAGGACACCGAGGATTTGTTCAGTCCCATTCGAAGTCTACTGCAGTGGTTCTTAAACTTTTTTTTCTGTCATTCCTCACTTTAGAGGGGGCTCTACTTGTCCTCCATCTGTTCATCAAGCACCAAAATAAAAGTGTAGTTGCGTTAGGTAGCCTAAGTGTTTTCATTTACTTGCATTAATGACCTAACGGTTTGTTTTTGGTTGCTTTGAGTGTAACTTAATTTTTAATAGAGAAAATCATAAATGAAGATTAATGAAGAGCGCAAACAAATATATATACGTCCTGCCATTCACTGCGCCCCTCCTGTCACATCTGTATTCGCCACTAGAGGGGCGTGCCCTGCACTTTAAGAACCACTGGACTACCGCAACTTGCTTTTGGCATAACTGCCTTGATGCGCCCTCTGCCCTGATGTGCAACCAATTCAGAGTTGCTTTTAACCTCTTGATGTTCTCAAACATTGCTACACTCCCTCCACTGGCAATTTGTAGCTTTCTGGTGGGCTAAAAAGCCCATGTACTTGCTCTGTAGCGTTCATCCTTAAGCACTTCCGGTGTGAACCCACCATCTTTCAGGAAGATTAGACCAAGGCTATCCTCTGCCCTAGGCAATGGAACGAACTTCTATGCATCACTGGCTTTCTTCAAAAGATAACTGAAGACCTCACATTTGACCAAGTAGCCTCTTAAAACCTGTCCATTATGGAATTCTAAGTGTAGCAGACTGGACAGGTGGGGCGCAGGATGCATATATATATTTTTTCTCTCTCTTAAAAAATGAATTTACACTCAAAGCAACTAGAAAACGAACCATTAGGTCATTAATGCAAGTAAATGAAAATACGTAGGCTACCTAAGGCAACTACACTTTTATTTTGGAACATTGTTGATTTAGATCTTTTAGATCGACATTTTTGTCTTTTTTTGGACATCTAAAAGACAAGTAGCTTCAAAATATACCCCTCTTTTAAAGTGAGAAATGACTTGCAGTAGTCTTGGTATGGGACTAAACAAATCCTAGGTGGCGCCGTATTGCCGTGCAAGGGGACTCTTTTGAAACGATTGCCGGAAATACTCAAAATCCCTGATCTAGCGGACCAGCATGCGGATGTGCTTATCGGTCGGAACGTCGAGGGACATCGCGCCGAATTGTAGATAAAATCCTTATTCGATTTTATTCAGGTTTCCCTGCGGTGATCCGTCCTCCAATGTCTTATTGCGAGGAGAGTTAAACGCGTTCTTCGCCCACTTTGTCATCTTTTATCGACTTCCTTCATGCTTCACCGGTTGCCTTTCGATGTCATTGTGTATACTTTTGGAAATATTGTCTTTTATGTATGTACGCGTGTGTATGTGGCTAAGCGCAATTTATTGAGTGTCCCATGAAACCTTCTTATCCTCTTTAGGCATTAGTACAAGGAACCGTTCTCTTGACCTTAAGGCTTCATCTATTCAGGTGTGTATCAGATGACATTTACATTAGCATGCAGTAAGTGTGATCGCTTCTCATTTAGTTTCCATCCTGGATATAATGAAGCCTGGAGGAGGACAAGATTGTCCCATAAGCTGGAAACCTGAAATTACACACACCAATTTCAGATGCTAGGTGTAATAATTTAGTTTAATCAGATGAAATTTGTTTTCGAGTGCAGTATATTGGCGATGCTACCGTTCCGATCGCATGACCTCGACACGCGTGCTACACTCCCTGCTTAGCATATGCACGTTAGCGACGATACGAATGCTAAATTCCATATTTCTTTCTCGGTTGTTTTCAGAAAGGTTGTTTTTTTTTAAATATACCTACAGAAGAAAAAACAAGAACTTGGCACAACAGATGATGCCCGGTTTTTTTCATAGCGTTCTCCAACGGCCCCGCCCCCTTACGATTTGATGCCGTGGTTCTTGTTAGCAACCCCCTCCCGCCTTCTTGTCTTCTTTATACATCTCCCGTCTCTCATCTGCTTCTCTGAACTGTTCTTCTAAGAGCCTCTGCTCGAATCAAAGCCTATTCGGACAAGACTAGCTTGAAGATGCTTTAAGTATCTGTGACATATTTTCATGTTTTTTTGTTTTTTTGTTTTTAACGTCTCCTCTTGTAGAATTTCAAAGAAAACCCCGAGCCGCGTTTATTTATTATTTATTTTTATTTCATTTCGGCATAAATTAGACGGAATTAGATTCACATCCACATATAGCCCTGGGACGAACGTTAATATGCAGCGAAGGTTCAGATTCTGTTAGATTCAGCATGCAGAACATCGACTTGTTGGTTTGTTGCACGGAGTAGACGTTCGGGTCCGCTAATGAAAAGATGCGCTTGCATGCAAATTTGCGAGGGACGGGGGGGTGGGATTGGGACAACGGGGGGACGTCGTGTTTGGGAGGATAAACGGCGAACCAAGTTTGGATTTTTGTCTTCGCTGCGAGTGTATATTTTACTCTGTGTTACCAGGGGTAGGTGATGGCTGAGTGGTTAAGATGTTGGCCTTCTTATGAGAAGTTCGTAAGGTCATATCTCACCCCCATGCTGCTACTGCTCGGCCCTTAAGCAAGGCCCTTAACCCTTTGGGAGATTTGTTGTAGGTCGCTCTGAATAATAATATCTAATAAAATGCCGTAAATGTTCTAAACACATCTTATTTAGCTCAAGATCTGAAGTTTGAATACCAGCACCACCAAGCTGCCACTTCTGGGCCCTTGAGCAAGGCCCTTACCACTCAATTGCTCAGTTGTATAAATGATATCTGTATAAGGGCGTCTAATAAAATGACGCAAATATTCACGGCACATTTTATTTTAGCTCGGTGGTTAAGGCATTGGACTTTGGATTGGAGGGTTTCAAGCTCAAATTTCAGCACCACCAAGCTGCCACATGTAGGGCCCTTGAGCAAGGCCCTTACCCCTCAATTGCTGAGTTGTATAAATGAGTTCATTGGATGTCGCTCTGGCTAAGGTTGTCTAATAAAATGCCGTAAATGTTCTATACACGTTTTTTTTAGCTCAAGATCTCGAATGTTCGAATTCCAGCACCACCAAGCTGCCACTACTGGGCCCTTCAGCAAGGCCCTTACCTTTTAATTGCTCAGTTGTATAAATGAGATCTGTATAAGGGCGTCTAATAAAATGACGCAATTATTCAAGGCACGTTTTTCTTAGCTCAGTGTATAAGGCATGGAACTCTAGATCGGATGGTCTCAAGTTTAAATCCCAGCATCACCAAGCTGCCACTGCTGGGCCCTTGAGCACGGCCCTTACCTCTCAAATGCCCGGTTGTATGAATGAGATCATTGTAAGTCACTCTGGATAAAAGCTTAATAGTAATAGTTGTAATAATAAATGTTCTAAACACGTCTTTTGGACTCTGGATCCGAAGGTCTCAAGTTCGAATTTCAGCACCACCAATCTGCCACATGCTGGGCCCTTGAGCAAGGCCCTTAACCCTTTGGGAGATTGTTGTAGGTCGCGTTGTAGGTCACGTCAATTTTTTTTTTAGCTCAGTGGTAAAGGCATTGGACATTGGATTGAAAGGTTTTAAGCTCAAATTTCAGCACCACCAAGCTGCCACATGCTGGGCCCTTGAGCAAGGCCCTAACCCTCAACTGCACAGTTGGAAGCCGCTCTGGATAAGTGCGTCTGCCAAATGCTGTAAATGTCAATGTCCCTAGGAGCTCCTAGTTTCTTTCTTTTTCCGTTCACAATTTCTGCGCGGCTTTTCAACTCCCTGTATTTTTTCAACATTTCTGCTCTATACTTTTCCAATCACTCGAAACCTCTTGTCCTTCACACGTGTCACGTCATTCCGATCGTTCCTTTCCATCCCACCTTGCGTACTTGAGCGTATCCCGATTCCTCCTCCGGTTGTCTTTTATCCGCCTTCGGCCGGCTCTTCTTCTCTCGTCCGCGTCGTTCGCGTCCCACGAGATCTCGACGGTTGTGTGTTTCTTCGCTCCGTCTCGTGTCATGAGTCGTGTCATGGGATGGAATAGGTGAAGGTGAGTCAAAGACGTCCACGGATAGAAAGAGCGGGAGACAGAAAAGAGCAAATCTGTTCTTATTGAAGCGACTGCAAATCCACTCAAAAAAAAAAAATGGACCTTTGAGAATTTTGTTAGTTTGAAGGTTGAGCCGGTTCGGGAAAAACAAAAAAAACAAAGCCGGATTGAGTCATTATTTTCATAAGCTATTGATTTGGAAAGAAAGCGCATTGGACCGTCACACGTCATAAGACCTACAAACATTCCCTCCCTGGATGAATAGCACGCTTGCATTTTTAATTTTCAGGGTCAAAATTCAATGGCGTTAAAGAAAGAAGAAAAAAAAAAAAAAAAAACGACGCGTGTAGGCAATTGTGGTGCTTTAATTTAATAATTCGTGGGGATTTATTCAGGGGCATTCGCGAGACTTTAATCGGTGCTGACCTCTTTATTATTACAACATTCTTGTGTCTTCTTCTGAATGAGCCTGAGGCGAAATAAATGCGATGTCTAACTATTTAATGAAAGGATTAATTGTGTCAAGTGAAACCACTTGTTAGAAATATGAACGACGTGTTCTGGATGCATTGTGCGATTCATTATCTTCTCATTAGTTCTGATCTAAATAGAAAAGGACACCAGAAGGATTCTTTTGTCTACATTATTGAGACACGTGTATTGGCAGAAGCCTGACTTTTCCAGCCATATGCGGTTCTTCATCAAACTGTTGGGGGCAAACAATTTGTTTAAGATCTTCAACTTCATCTTCGGTTTCATCTTCAACTTCATCTAGGAGACCCGACACGCTACAAAATCAGGGGGAACGAGAAAGAATGAAACACAAATAGACGGAGACAGAAAGAACACAGTGAGAGAAGAAAGAAAGAAAGAAAGAAAGAAAGAGCATGGTGACAAAAAGTAAGCAAGAAAGAACAGCGAAACAGAACAGTAAGAAAGAGTACAGTGACTGTCTGTGTGTCTGTCTGTCTGTCTGTCTAGCTATCTATCTATCTATCTATCTATCTAGCCATCCTCTGTCCACATAAAATGTGGAAAAAGGAAAAAAAAAGAGCACAGTGAGGAAGGAAGGAAGGAAGGAAGAAAGAAAGAAAGAAAGAAAGAAAGAAAGAAAGTAAGAAAGAGAGCAAAAAAAAAGAAATAAAGGACATAGTAAGAAAGTCTAACAAAATGTGACATCTATCTATCTATCTATCTATCTATCTATCTATCTATCTATCTATCTATCTATCTATCTATCTATCTATC
>JAAIIK010000079.1:1119621-1132166 GCA_014706435.1 Silurus glanis
TCTCTCTCTCTCTCTCTCTCTCTCTCTCTGTCTGTCTGTCTGTCTGTCTGTCTACCTACTTACACCCTCCTTTTTTTCTCTTTCTCTCCCTGTGATCATCAAGACCCAATGATCTGTAACTCTGTCTGTCTATCTATCTATCTATCTATCTATCTATCTATCTATCTATCTATCTATCTATCTATCTATCTATCTATCTATCTATCTGTCTGTCTGTCTGTCTGTCTGTCTACACCCTTCTCTCTCTCTCTCTCTCGCTCGCTCGCTCGCTCTCTGGGTAATGTTTTTTTCTGTGTTTCTCAGGATCATGACCCACTGATCTGTAACTTTTCCCCTCTCTATCTGTCCATCTATCTATCTATCCATCCATCCATCCATCCATCTATCTATCTATCTAAAACATCCCATTCCACATTAAGTCTCCACTCTTCCTGGAGTGTGGTTCTGGCGATTCAGCCCCAGGTAGAGTCTGGAAGGTGAGGTGAGGTGAGGTGAGGAGGCTTGGGGCGCAGTCAGCATTCACATTCATCCCAAAGGTCTTCAATAAGCTTGAGGTCAGATCTCTTTAGCAGGCCACTGCAAGCCATGTAAACGAACAGTATTTTATCGTTATCTAGAATAACAAACAGTCACCAGCTGAACTGTGCCAATCACAGCTGTGTGCTTTTCATAATAAAACACAAACACACCCTTTTACGTCCTGCGATATGAAGGAATGGAGACGGCATTATGAGACCTTCGGTAAGCGTCGTGCCTTTGTGCTTGTAGCAGGTGAGGCTTTCATTTTTTTATTATCATGTTTTTTTCATCAAAGGGGATTTTAAAATTAGATTTGTGCGCACACACACACACACAAATACTTTGAGTTAACACTGTATGATTTATCTGCATTTTATCTTGTCTCTGGACTTTATTCCATGCATCCATTTACAGCGATCCGATGAAACAGTTCAGTCGGAAGAAATTGGGGCGAAAGAAAAACGAAACGCTCCGTAATAACACGCTTCCGTTTGTTGCTAATGGCGGAAAAGTGAATTGGCGCATTCATGCATAACCCCGATTATAAAGCAAAATCTCCATAGACATCAAAACAAGAGCAGAACAAAGACGTTCTTTACCAAATCTCACCGTTCTGTTTTTCTTATTTTCAGGAAAGCTGGAGGGAAAAAGTTGATTGCTATTTTCTGTGCGCTGAGAGACCGGAGGAAAGAATGGCAAAAGGTACAACACATAGCTTTGAAATGACAAAAACAATGCAATGAATAGGAAGAAAATGAACATACCCTCCAAACCAGGTTTCATATATTCTAATAATAAAAATAATAATAAATTCTTTTAATTATCATTGTCAAATCATCGCCTATAATAGTTGCCCTTTCTTGTTTGTTCACTACTCTAAACTATATATTTGCCCTATGGCACTCTTGGACTGACCTAATCTACAATAAGCGTATTTTTCAGTGCATATCTTTATTGTGTTTGCATTGCACAAGGACTTTGTTCTGTTGGGTGTTGCCCGCAGATCTTAACTTAAATTAAAATCGAGGCTCGTTTGCCCCATTTCTTATTGAACCACCTTGTACTGCATTGGGAAATAGTAGTTTAAACTTGTGATCAGCAGGTTTTGAGGTTAAACCCCAGCAGTGGGAGCTCGGCAGAAAGGCTCTTAGCCTTTAATCTGGATGAGAATGTCTTCCAAATGGCATAGATGTAAAAAAAAAAAAAAAAAAAAAAAAAAAACCTTCCCACCAGCTTTGCACACTTCTTCAGGAAAGATTTCCACCCATTCTTCCTGGTCGATCTTCTCGATATTGTTGTCCAACCTTTGACTTGGCTACTGGACAAAATGAATCGTTCGGTTTCTAACCTCCTTTGGCCCTTCGCGACCATTGTCCTCGCCAAAAGCTAAAGTTTGTTCCGAGCTTTATTCTTTTTTAGCAAACTGTAGCAGATTTCTCGCGATTGAAGCAGATCCCATCCTCGCTATTTTGTGCCATACAGTACGTTCTCCCTTCGATTTTGACAAGAAGATTCCCATTTCTAAAGAGTTCACAATGCAACCACCAGCTTTTGAAGGTGACAATTAAGGAGGGCCTGAACCACATATGATGCTTTGAAACTCTTTGAAAAATCTTGGTCTTCATCAATCAAACCAAACAAATGATGATTGGCTGTGTTAAGCCACCGTTCAATAGCCACTTTACCTCCTTCAGAGCCATTATCAGCCTCAGCGTGGCTTCTTTCATCAGATACCATCTTGATTTTTGAGGAGCAGCTTTGTTTCGCTTGGGTGTTGGAGCTTCCACTTCCTCACTAGTGAGCCATCAGTGCATGCTAGTCAACTTTTTCATCATTTTTCATCTTTTTCTCGATTTGAAGTTAGTTTAATTCAGAAAATTAGAAAATGTGAAAATGAGGGTTGAACATTGTCATAGTTGTTCGCCAATTACAAGTCAATTGTGTCCTTGTTGAGACAATATCTGGAGGTTGTAGCTCTTAGATTGCATTTCGCACCCTATTCCAATGTTAGGAAATTCTGACCTTATCAAAGACTTGGTTTGAAAGTCTCAATTTTTGCTCCATTCTTTTAAAACAATGGTCTTCAACGTTTTTCAGGTGAAGGACCCCTTAGGCAATAGAGGCAATGCCCAGGGACCCAAAATGATACAAAATGTGTTTAATATAGCCACTATTAGATAAAACCAGTCATATTACGCTAGTTATATTACATTAAGACAATTAGAACTATGTTGTTGTACATGCATCATTGTCTCTATATTTTCATATATTTTCATAATAGAACTTCAAAGTAATAAATATAATATTTTTAACATTAAATAGTTTATTTTTACCAAACAATTTTTACCATTTTTTATTTTTTAACAAAAACAAATTGGTTATTCGACATTAATTAGCGGACCCCCTGCAGTACCGCCACAGGCCTCCGGTTGAAGACCAATGATTAAGACAAATAGTCTGTTTAATGAGTTAATACTGTTTTTTACATTTTTTATTGGTTAAATAATAAATAATAAATTAAATAATCAGGCTGAGTTAATAACACACAGATTTCACACATATGAAGGCTAATTACACGTCCTCATTAAAACCCTTCCTCTGAAGGTTCCGGAAACCTGAGATATCTAATATTTATTTAGCTTTCGATTCCCTGGATTCTGTCCAGTAATTGATTTTGAGTGAAATATTGTGAAGTATTTATGAATTGATATTTGGGTTGAAAAAGGGAGATGTAGAGGACGGGGGGGGGGGGGGGGGGGGGGTATGGAGACGGATGATCCACTGTGGCGACCCCTAATGGGAAAAGCCGGAAGAAGATGATGATGATGATGATTTTATGATTTGATATGATGCTGTATCTTATTAAAATCCTCTGCCTTTTACATTGGGAAATGTATTCCAAACGGATTTGTTGAACCTCCTGAACTGAAATTTCCGTTCTGTTTTGTTAGCAGAGCTCTACAAGGATAACGTATATGCATACGCATTATACAAAACTCTGGCAGAAGTCGATCCTCCAATGACTGTAGGCTTGTACGCGTCGTGTCACAGCAGGATCAAAATGATTCTTGCGAGCATGGAAGGTTGGTACTTATCTGAAAGCTATGCTAGTTTAATTACTAGCTTGTAATTGCAAGCGTTGATTATTCTTTTGCAAACTGTTTTAACAATGAACTTGAACATCCTGTCGCCTTGGTTTTTATTCCAAAGGTTACATGAACGAGGCAAAACAGAACGTATGCAGGCCCTCGATTGGGAATCTGATTTCGCTAATCCTTCGCCTTCTTTTCTATCGACCCGTGTGGACAGAGAAAACGCAGAGGACAAAATGCAAGCGCTATGTGTTTGTCAGGTTTAGCGCTTGGCACTTTGCAGGGAGCGATATGCTCTGGGCAGGCTTGGTGATGCAGTTGTGCCAAGCTCTTCAGGATGGTTTTGGCAAGCTTCAGCTCAGCCTCTTCCGAGTCGCTCAATACGACGAAGAAAAGGACGCGAAGCCAAGGAAGACTGAAAACAGCTCTGAAGTCTGGAGATCCAAGAAGTTTTGCTGCTGCCCATTATGGGCCTTGGTCCTGACAATGCTGATGGTTTGCCTCTTTATTGTGGTACCAGTTATTATTTTATCATTCGCTGAACACAAGCCTCAAGGGGACGACAAAAATGAAAAAGAGTATGGGGTAGTTGGGGGGTTTCTCATCGCTATGCTAGGTGTCCCTGCAGTCGGAGCTGCGAGATTCATTTTCATATTGCTGAAAAGCCTCATCTTTAGCCAGGACGTGAAGGTAAAAAATGCCTTGGACAACAAGAAGATCAGCGAGCAGCTGGGTTTGATGCATGAGGTTCGGAAAGAGATGAGGATCCTTTCGTGCTTCGTTCACTTCATGGAGCATTTCGAGCGGCAGAAGATCAAAGTGGTGCTGGAGATCACCAATTTGGACCGCTGCACACCAGCAAAAATTGTCGGCGTCTTGAACGCCATCGGCATCCTTCTTTCTGACGAGGAAAGCCCCTTTGTTTCTCTAGTCGCAATCGACCCTGAGGTTCTTACGCAAAAAATCGACCAGGCAAATGACTGCTATAGTAAAAAGGACAGAGCTTATGGCTTCCTGGACCGTATTATTACGCTGCCCTTCACAGTCCCGCCTTTATGCGAGGTGTCCAAGTGCAAGGTCTTCGAAGAAATTTCGTCAGACCAGTCTGACACACTAGAACATCAGAGTGAGATTTTAGATTGCATAAAGACCTCTGACTCCTCTGAAGATGTCCCTTTGATTCAGAACCGCCTGACTGATAAAGGCCAAGCCTCATCCTTACGAGCAAACGAAACCACTTACTGTTTGTTTAATGAGAATGACATGGAACGTTCGATTCAGGAAGCACTTCGGAGCATATACTTATGTGACGAGAACAGGCTCCAAACTTATATCTCAGAAAATACGGTGTCTATGAGGAGGGTCGCGAACTCCATCAGGGTGTCCATGATGGTCGTTAACGCTCTTAACGTTGACCTTCCTTCTCCTGAAAGTGTCGCGGCTTGGGTCGTCTTGGTTGACCGCTGGCCTTGTAGACTCAGCTGGATACTTCAGTGTATGGAAGATGAGCAACAGACTCTGGAGACTGATCAAACCACAGTTGATGGCAATAGCAGCAAGACTCTATGGGAAGTTTTTGGTGAGCATCGGATTGAGCTCCATATCATCAGGGTCGAGGTGGAGATGTTCCTGGAAAGAGACGATGATCCGGAGTTGTTTGAGATGTTTCTTAGGAAGGATTATGTGTTCACAGTCAAGGAGGCCAACAAACTAAAAGATTGCACGGTTAACCTGGACTGTTCGATTAAGAACGAGTTGGCGAGGATCAGACAAATCAGCACTTTGAGAGCAATAGGAAGATCTTCGTTCAACAGCTTGTCTCCTAACGCTGTCCTTAACATGTCGGTGGAGGACATTTGCATTGAGGTTGGTGAACTTTCATGTAATCTCAAATTCTGTTTAAAGGAATCACTATACCATGTGTCCCCAAACTACTTCCACATTTGGAATGACTCTCCTTCCACATTTTGGAATGACCCATTTGGAATGGTCGATGCACCAATAGTTGATTGCTGGAACAATCTGCTACGGGCAAAAATCCATACCGATAGTTTTTCCGGCTTCCGTTTAACAGTCATTACGAGAGCGGCCTCTAGAGGCGAATCATTGGCGCCAAGCGCAGTTTTTCACGTGCAAGACCGTGCGCTGCATGGAGAGAGCTATTTACATTATTCAAAATTAATTAATTATATATTTATTTATAAATATTTTCATATATTTATTCAGCACATTTTCATACTTCTATCCGTTCGTCCTCTAGCTATTAACCTAATTATTTGTTAGATTCACCAACCGACCATATGCATAAGTAGGTAAATGTTTTGATTTCAATAGCAATGAATATAAAAAAATTTCATTATGAGAGCAATAATTCTCTTTTAGAAGAGAAGTAATGCTCATGTGTGTGTGTACGGTGCAGAAACAAATAATAAATTAATCTAACAATAGGGGCTTAATTAAACATTCGAAAAATGCCTGTAAAATCGCCACAATAATAATGGTATTCACTCTGTCGCCATGTCATTTTTTTGTTAAACCCGCCCCCTATTCAAGAAAGGAAAAATGATGTGGCCCTCACAGTAAAAAGTTTGGGGACCCCTGAATTTACGCCCTCTCAAATACAGTATAAAGGTACCAAGAAGAACAAAAAAGTTTTTTGACAGAAATGCCGTAGTAAAACCATTAGAACATGTCAGTAACCTTTCTAAGTACCATAAAGAACCTTTTCCAGTACCTCTTAAAGGTTTTCAAATGCTGCTTTGCAAGGTTCTGGTTTTGGTTCAGATATAAGTTTATCAAAATTGGTTGACTAAATTGAACAGAATAATTTGGTACAAAACATCATTTTATTGATTGATTGGTCAATTGATAGATTGATTGATTGAGTGATTAATTGACCATTAAGTTCCTGTAAAAAGGTTCTCTGTATGATAAATACATGGGTTTTGCTTCATGAATAAATCATTGGGATCATCAAAACAGTGGATTAGACCCAGTGGACTTATTTGTATTATAGGAACACGTTTTTTTTGATGATACCAAAGAATTTTCCTTCATGCCATCACTCTGAAAACCCCCTTTTTTTGGTTCTTCCTGTGACCTTTATTTTAAAGTGCAAATAGTACATAAAAAATGTATGCAGATTTATGCAAAAAAATGTATGCAAATAACTGATGATATTTGGTTTATTTGAATAAAAATGTTGTTTTTACACTTCTACAGCTATCCAAGCTGAAGCTCCCTGAAAGATACGCCGAGATTATAAAGCAAAATGATATAAACGGACAGACGCTGCTTCTTAGTGACCCAGCTGACCTGAGACGGGTCGTGCAAATGACGCTCGGGGAATGGACGGCTTTCAGGATTCGCTTTCTCGGAGTCATTTCATGGGATCGGTTGCGTAAAACGGAGCCGGCACCGGTGATCTCGAATCCGAATGCGATTTGCGGCGATCCCGTGCGCAGCAGGTGTCGCGCGAACCATCATGAAAATTAGTGCAATGACGGTCATTATCATGAAGAAGAAAAAGAGAGATTTGACTCGATTTGCTTTCATTATATGGACTATATGGATTATTTGGAGGCTCCCAATTGTATAGGATGGTTTTGCATTTTTTTATTCTCTCGAACTAAGAGATCTGAACCTGTTCCAGCAACTCCATGAAGATAGGCTTCACATTGGATGGAGTGGAAGATCTCCTGCTATAGAGCTCCAACCCTATTGGTCACCTTTGGGATCAATTGGAACGCTGACTGCACCCAAAGCCCTCCTCACCTACATCAGTACCTGGACTTTACACTCCAAAATCTAGCGAAATGGAGAATGGAGGTGATAATGGACAGCAAATGGGGTCTGGAATATGATGTTCGTACGAATCGTATGGTCAGATGTAGCTTCAGAAAGACGTAGTTCATTGAGACCAAGACTGTCACTAAACCCCCTGCTTAACGTTCCTCAGCTGCCACGTGAAAATGATCACTCCTTTGGATTTAGCTCTGTTTGTGTGCTTTGTTAGTTCAGCTGAAACGCTCAGGCGACCCTGCCAAATAAGGAAGGAATTACAAATATGGAGGAAAACTGTCCTTGTTATTTCTACTCCCAGCTTTCCGCCATTACAGCACGCGAGGGGAGACGGCAGACGTAACAAGGAATCCATTCGACGTTAAAAACGGGTGGGAATTGGCCTTTTACTAAACAAAGGACAAGAACGATTGAATAATGAGCTTTGTCGTTCATTTCCGTTTGTTTAGTTTGTTTTCCGTTTTTTGTTGGAAAATTTGACACTAGGATTCTAAACCCTTAGTTTTGGAGCGGATTGTTTAACCAATAGAACTCGTAATATGTAAATTATGTAAATGAGCTATTTCAAAGTGAATTACAAATATAAATATTCAATACAATTTCACATGTTTTATTCATTCATTATTATTAATGTTCGATGACTTTTACATACACTATATCGGCAAAAGTATTTGGACACCTGACCTTTTCAGTGATCTGTGAAATAACACATTGGCTTGCAATTATTCAACATACACTGTATGGACAAAGGTTTGTGGACACCTGAGATGCTTTTTAAACATCCCATTCCACATTTGCTGATATGATATGTAACTTCCGTTCTTCTGGGAAGATGTTCCACTGGATTTTGTGGAGATTTGTGCTCATTTAGACACAAAGGTACTGATGTTCTATAGGGTTGGAGCTCTATAGCAGGAGATCTTCCATTTCAACCCATGTAAATCATATCTTTATGTAGCTGGCTTTGTGCACTGTGGTCCTCTCGATGGAACACGTTTGGGTGCCCGAGGTCAGGCGAAGGAAAATTTTCGAACGTTGTGGTAAAAGATTGGCGAAAAAAACTCACACATGGATGAAAAAGTCAGGTGTATCAATATTTACGCCCATGTAGCGTACAGCATATTGCACTTTAATTTGATTAGCGGTACCAGTGATGAGTGATGTGCCATGCTATCCAACGTAGAAGATGAATAGACAGACTTTGGAACGCCGTATTTGAGGGATCACTCGAAGCTGAGTAGAGAATTACATTTACAATGCAAATGGAGCATCGTTGAACATCGTTCATTATATAATTCAAATCACAGGAGAAAAATTTTGAATGGCCTTATTCCTGAAAGTACTGACTCGTTATCAACGAGTCTTCGATGCGACTCAGAAGAACGAGTCCTCTCAAACAGCGATTCGTTCATTTTTTTTTTTACAGAATTGAGTAGTTCATCTCTCGACTCTTCTAGTCCGAGTCGTTCGTTCTTTAATCACGTGACTCCCATAGACGCTATGCAGTGCATTACGAAGGACACGGAATTGAGTAGTTCGTCTCACGAGTCCTCTTGTCCGAGCAGTTCGTCCTTTGGTCAGTTGACTCCCATAGACACTATGAAGGTGATTAGAGGAACGAAATGAACTAAATGACTCAAAAAAAGATTCGTTCATTTTGATGAACGAGATTCGAACGAACCAAGTTACTAAAATGATCCGATCTTCTTATCACTACCTAAAAGTAATATTTTTTTGGGGTATATCAAGATGATGACATTCATTTAAAAAAAAAAAAAAATGCTACAAGCTCCAAAACCAAAATTAGAACGTTCTGAACTATAAAAGGTGCCGAATAAAGGCGTTTAAACAGAATAGAGGTTGCAACCAATGTCTCAAAACTTGAACATTTTCTTATTCATTTGGCAATTTATGGTTTGCTTAAATCAACAAATCAAATCTAAGTTACAAGGCTACACAATTCAATAGTAAATATGACTAGGAACAGACAAGTATGAAGTAGGAAATCATCATCCGTTGAAACCGTTCAAACTTAGAAGCGGTGTTCTGGTATGGCCGTGTTTCTCCGCCAATGAAACTGGGTCACGAGTGTTCGTGACGACGTTTATGAGGACCGGACTGCTGCTAGAATATCAGGGCGAGTTCTCAAGTGAACAGAGCGACACTTCCAGTCCAATCTTGCAAAATTTTACCTCAGAATACAGAGGGCGAACGGCCCGAAGCGTACGGCAAAAACCGACAGTTGTATAAGTTGAAGAATATGAATGTGGAACGTTTTACAGAACGTACGCCGAGCATAAACAGGAAGCCTTCGGCACGACTATTTGTTGCCGCTTGTTTAAATGGGAGTTTAAGTGGTGGAAACACATTGTCCCTGTGGGTGCAGCTGAAGTGTGGGAGCTTGTCACAGCCTTCGTGTGAAGTAAATAGTGATGGAGTTAACAAATGCATCAGCTGAGGAAAAAAAAAAACAAACACACCCCACACACACAAAGTGCTAAAGATTGAAATCTAAAAAAAACGCCATATGGTATAAAATGCAGGAATACGTTGTCGTTTCGTGACGATAATCCGCCTCGATCGCTTTATTATTATGAACTCGTTTTCCTTCAAACAAACATTAAATGCACTTAAAATTCAAAGGGAAAAAAAAAAAAACGAAAGTAGTTGGACAGCCATTCGTGCTTCTTCCAAATCGTTCCCACAAAATCGGAGGCACACAATTGTATTTGGATGTAGGAGCATGGACTTTTTACTTCAAATGTGCATAAATCAATGGAGATATTCTTTACATGGTTTGGAATGGAAGATCTCCTGCTGAAGACCCTAACCCTACTGGGATGAATGTGAACGTTGATTGCACTCCAGGCCTCCTCACCTACATAAACGTCTCGTTAAGGATCGTTGTATTTTTAGTGGCCAATGCCTTTAATAAAGTGGTCAACATGGTTGTGAAAAAATGTGAAACAAAATGAAGCTCTTCTTAGCATATACAAAAAAATACGACGCTAATAGCGGCTTGTTTTCATCTCTTAACTTTGACGCTATTTCTACATTCCATTCCATTAGAACGCGCTAACGCGTGAGCGGCTAATCAGGAAGCGCCATCTTGTGGTCGGGCAACAATGTTTCTTAATTATTCTGGCATTGGTGCAATGAGAGTAAATCTGAATGGGGGCAACATTTTTAGGAAAAAAAATCACCTCGATTAAGAAATCGTCTTAAAATCGCTTAACATTAACCTGTTCTGTTTTAACCGATCGAATTAGCATTCCAAGTCGTCATAAAACCCGACCGGTCTTCGGCTTTCTTTCTGACTAACCAAGCGAATCGGACGCCTTTCTTCATTATGACTATCTTCCTGGTAAACATAAAGACACCCAATAACAGATGGCAGCCAGCATTAGCGTCCACAGCAAGCGGTCAGGACAGAACACCGCTAGTAATCATTAGTCCCGTTAGCTGTTATCAGCTCCTTCCCCTTTGTTTTTTGTTTTGCTTTTTTAATCCACGCTGCCCTCTTGATGCAGTGACATAATTGACTTCCAACCGAGTAGCTTTGAGGGGGGCATTTTCTGGCCAAGATTAAAGCTTGATTCGGTTTCCAAAGGAGAGCAGCAGGCGTAGTTTGTGTGCACCATTTTTTTTTTTTTTTTTTTGGTGTGTATATTGTGGATACCGTGCCTTCGGGGTGAATTCGACACAGAATTTTTTTCATTTTTTATTATAAGGTCAAAATATGCCTGGGGGAAATGAGAGTGCTGGGATTATATATTCCTATAAAAGCATGTAATTACATTTCTAGAGCACTGTCTCGGAACGTCTGCTTAGCGTAAAATGACAAAAAAAAAAAATGGCTAATTGTGATGGTGGCGATTGAGAATTTAGTTTCCGGTCTGATTGGTTACGACTGCCAGCTCTGTATTCATTGCCAGAACAAGCCTCTGACATTTTGGGTGGATTAAATGGAAGGTGCTTGCTTTCAAGAATACGACAAAAGCGATTTCTGTATTCTTGGTTGCTTCAGCTATCAGTGTTCCCCTCCACCCTTTGTATAGTGCAGGTAAGGAGGGTGGAAATAGAGGTTTTAGCAACTGTTGCAGATGGAAGGAAGATAGAAAAGGATAGTTAGGAATTCTTTTGCTTGGTATGTTCACGGTTTCATACTACATTTCGTGGAATGTCAGTCTACCTGATTATCTCCATAATACCCGGCGAGAAAGCGAGCCCCTTCTCTTTCAAGGAGAGCAAAAAAGTCTCCCACTGAGCTAAACAGGGTCCATGGGACGCTTTGTAATTGGCTGTTCTGAGTGACACGGGTGTCTTAATGAATGCTGATGACAGTGCACTAGACAGTAATGGAGCTTCGTGGGCAAACTCCTAATTGACCGTTTCAATCTTGTGTGCTCGCGCCAACAGGATCGCCAGAGTGTGTGAGATAGTGTGAGGTAGTCATTATAAGCGTCGATGATCCCCGTTAGCGCCGAGAAGCCAGCCAGCTTCTAACAGTGCCCATTACAGCCATCCAGACGGAAAGCATGCTCTTGGCAAAAGCTTGTTATGGCAGCCATACTACTGCCCCTTTTTTCCCTAATGAATGCTCGAACAAGAAAACAAAACGAGCCATTAAACGCGGGGGAAAACACGGCATTGTGGACGACGACAACACATGCCCGTGTCCACAGTGCGCACGTGTACTGTACATATTCATCCACCTGTGCATCTCTCGTTATTAAGTACATTTTTGTCAACATGTGCTACTGAGTCAGCTCACCTGTTTTTTTTTTTTTGTTTTGTTTTTTTTCTTTGTGAAAATCACCATTACAATGCGGCGGATACAGAAGAAAACGAAATGATTTACAGTTCAAACATTGACCATGAATTTAATGCACAACGTAGATGTTGAATATCCACCTGGTGCAAAGTGGCATCAAATCAAGGTTCAGATCTTTCCGTCTGTCTGTCTGTTGATTTGTCTTTGTATCTATGGTATCTGTCTCTCTCTGTTTATCTATGTATCTATCTTCGAATCTGTCTGACTGTCTGTGTGTTTATCTGTCTATGTATCTGTCTTTGCATCTATCTATCTATCTATCTATCTATCTATCTATCTATCTATCTATCTATCTATCT